>VYXD01003420.1:2364889-2519634 GCA_013397195.1 Hylia prasina | reverse complement strand
AACAGTCTTGGCACACTGAAGTATGCTGATGTTACAAGAGGCAACACTAACATGACAGAGATACAGATTACTGTACAAGAGTTAGACTGGAGTATCTGAAATAGGATCATTTTCTATACATTCCCAGTGCAAGGCTCTAGGTGAGGGAATCTGTTCTGCTGAGGGAATTGGAAGAGAAGCCAGGGGGAGCTCATCACCAGGAAATGAGCATGGAGAGAATTGATTATATAATGTCTGAGTGTTGTCATACACCTGACATACACTTCTGAAACACGTATACAGTACTGAGATCTTCCCAGTAAAAGGCACGGAACTATTTCTGCTGTTTAAAAGATGTTAATTAGACCTCATCTTGAACACTGTCTATAGTTCTGTTTGCCCAAGTTCAAAAGAAATTAAACCAGTAAAAGAATTACAGTACACTGCCAGTACCTAAAGGGGCCTGCAAGAGAACTGGAGGACTTTGTAAAAGGACCTGTAATGACAGGACAACAGTTACTGCTGTTTAATAGTTTTAAAGTGAAAGAGGGTAGATTTAGATTAGATATAAGGAAGAAAATCTTCACTGTGAGAGCAATGGCACAAGTTGCCCCGAGAAGTTCTGGCTGCCCCATCACTGGAAGTGTTCAAGGTCAGGCTGGATGGGTTTTTGACCAACCTGGTCCAATGAAAGATGTCCCTACCTGTGGCAGAGGGGTCAAAACTAGAAGATCTTTCAGGTCCCTTCCAACCCAAACCACTCTATGATTATATTATTACTGAGATGACTGTGGAAATGGAAAGCATTATTATCTAAAAATATGTGGAAATCTATGTTTATTCTAGCAAAGTAAGATTGATTTGAGAAGGGATGTAATTGCTCTTATAAATACATCAGGGAGTATTCAAGAACAGTTTCAGGTGAAGTAGAGTGCTGGTGCAAGAGGAAATGGATATAAAGTAGCCTTGAATAAATTCAGATTGGAAGTAAACATATGTTTAAAATGTCAGAGAAAAGAGCTTCTGAAACTGAATTTCTAAAGGAGCATTGGGAGTTAAATTTAACTGATTTTTAAAATAAACTAATTCATTTTAAGAAGTGATTATACTACATAATGCTTATGATTGCTTAGTATTGGGTTCCCTTTGATATCCAAGAAGGTCCCTAGCCGTATCACAAGCTCCCTCCCATATAGTGTATGACTATATTCCCACATTGTGATTCTGCCATATCAATAATAAGGAGGGAAGGAAGGAAGGATTTGCATCCAAATTTTTCCTGATTTCTACCATGGACACTACTCATCTGACAGAACTTTAGAAGTTCTGGTTCAAAGCACACTGGAAGGGTGATGAGTGTGAATTCCACATTTTCTCTCTATTGCACTCTGTCTTTCTGGTGACATTTCTTAGGGTCTTCAGCCGAAGCAGACTTTTCCTTTAGTATTACTGAAAATGTCATTTTCATGGTCTTTTTCCCTTTGGTTCCAAAAAAAACCGGATGTGTTTTCCACCTGCTTGGAAAACCTCAGCTAGGTTGGAGATTGCTAAGTTAAAAGTGGATTGTCAGCGTATAATAGGATACAAAGCTGTTTGCTACCACATGAGCTTACGTTCATGCTTTGGCCCCAAAATACACAGAACCTTGTTTTTCACATAAATATCTTCAATGCCAATCATTTCTTGAACATGCAACTGAATGAGATTTGAACTCTGCTGTTTTGATCAAGATTGTACAGTGGTGACAACGCCTTTGAGCTAATAATGTATTTGGGGGGACTCCTGCCCCATTTCATTTTAATGAAAAAGAATTAAAGTGTTATGCCCTTCTTTCATATTTTTAAAGTTATTAATATATGTTAAAGATGTATTTGAATATTACAGTCTGTCAGATATGAATGAATATTTGTTATTTATTTAGGGAAAACTTCGTAAGAATATTTAGGCTCTGTAGACAGAGAGAAAATCATTTTAATTTTACTGTAGAAAATGTAAACTTCCTTTGGACTGAGTACTGGTTTAATGCTTTCTCTATCTAAAATGTAACTTGCCTATTCAAAACCATAAAGAACTGTAGCTCCATCAGCTACAAATGCTACTAAAAATATCAGCTCTCAGAAAGCAGTATTTTCAGGGTACAGAAAACTAGAAAATTAGGGAGGGAGTTTGATTTTGTGCCATTTGCTGTCTACATTATGCTCTGAAGCATCCAACTGGAGTTACCTTGTATCCATCCATCCTCTGTCTATCAGGTACTTTCAAACTGCTTTGCTCCAGTGAAGCCTGTTTTTTTGGCATTTGTTTTACTTTCAAATTTGACTTCTTTGATGGTTGATAAACCACCAGGAATGCACTTATTTACAGTTTGTATAAGTCTTTTAGAATAATTACCGCTACAGACTTTGTAAATCATGGGGGTACATATGAATTTCTTGTACACTACTTGACAAACATCTGAATTCCTTATACACCTTATTGCTGAAAGAAGAGTGTGGTTTCTCCTGCTTCCCAGCCACACTTACCAATGGCCAGGACTGTACAAATTATGGCATAGCTACAGACAAAGGAGAAGATTCTGCCACTACCACCTGGCCCCACATATTTTTGAAAAATAAAGATTCGAATTGCACTAAAGCACAGCCTTATCATACCAGAAAAAAGGTGCTTCTGGTATTGAAAGTAGGGCAGATGAGGCTGACTCTTCCTGAGGGGCTGGCCTCCTGCTCCAGTTTTCTCAAGGACTCAGAGCAACTGAGGACTCATAAATTCACTCTGTATACATGCTATCTGGAAGTCTTAAGCATGGCGCATCCTAAGATAAAAGTGACATTAAATTACTGTGCAAGAAGTATCTCTGTAGTGTCTGGGGTTAGCATGATTACTTTACGATTCATATTCCCCTTTGTGGTTTGTGTTCCTGGTGAATCAGAGTTGGTATTTCCCTCAGCTATTTCTTCCTCCTCATAAAACAAGTTCTGATCTCTTTGGGATCATTAATAATGCAGATTGATGCAGACAGCCCATACTGCAAATGGAAAAGGTTTGATTAAGTTATCATGCTTCTGTTAAGCAAGGATTATTCTCTTGAGCTATTCTAGAGCATTTTGTAATAACATAGTTTTAAATAGATATAGGACCAAGTGATAAAATTCACATGAGGATCCAAAGCTTTACATCCTGAAGGTTGTGGCATTCAGATCCTTCAGAGGTAGTATTCTGCAGGTATTCTTCAGAGTCACTTTATTGCAACCAAGGACACTCATGATACCAGAGTATGAGGGCTTCATTAGGAGTCTTTATACAACTATGCCCTTGTCTGACAAGGATCCTTCCTCTGCTGCTAGGGAGAAAAATGTAGGAGCATAGTGATGGAAGGAAAATAGAACTCAGAAAAAGTTCCCAGCAGCAGTGCCCATAGCAATTTCCACTATTTAATTTGGAAAAATAAATGTTATTTCTAAACCATATATGAATTTTCATTATTACACATTATTGACTGGGCATGGTACTTACTGCTATGTTTTAGTTGACATGGTAGTGTTCGGTCAAAGGTTGGACTCTTATGATCTTGGAATTCTTTTTTAAATGTAATGATTCTGTGGTTTTATATTCCATATGATTTTTTCCTGTATGTACTCTGTTTGTGTTTGGGACACTTTTCAGGCTGTTCTCATGCATTAATTCTAACCCCTCCCAGGCTGAACTTCTCAGTCCAGTCTAAAACACTGTAAGGGTACTTAAAAGTGCAAGCATGTTGTCATAACAAAAATTCCTATCAGTATAAGAAAAATTTATTCCTTCCATAAATAAAATTGCAGTGGAGGGAACAAAGTGTAGAGTATTAACAGAATAAAGGACATGATAAACAGCATTATTAATTAGTTTGCTTAGTCATGATTAACTATTACCAAATATATGCAAGTATATTACATTGCTATACAACCATAACAGTAGTTGTAATGTCATTACAGATTTTTATTTCAGATGGGAGCTTCAAGTCTTCCAACTGCTTAATGCAAAATAATTTCTAATTAATAATTCCTTTGGAGTAATTATAACCAGCAATATGAATGTGGATAAATTAATTCATTATGAAGAAAGCTTACATTTTGTGTTTGGATCTGTATGCTAGAATGATTTACAGTTGTTCTGCTTACTCTGGTAATGGCTATAATTTAATTATGAAAACTTCAAGAAATGTCCCCTTTCCACCTCACTGGTTCTGCTTTTCCTGCAGCTGTCATTGCATTTACTTTCAGAGATTGAAATAAAAATAATAGCTGCAAGAGGTTGTGAAAGAAAGACAGTTGTTTCACCTGGTCTGGCCTCTGCAAGATAAACTCTGAGCTGCCAGTAATGAAAGTTGCCTCTCTACCATTTCATGCTATTTTGGTCTGGTGTCCTGTGCAGTCCAGTAATTCATTCATTGAACAAGGTTTCCCAAAAGGACAGACAGAGAAACTCGTCGTCGTCACTTCAAGGGTCCAGTTCTCAGCACTGGGATGTGGAGGACAAGCCCTTTCCAAATCCACTATCCTGGGATAACTTTGCCTCACTCTACCATCATTTTCAATACCCTCAGATGCATCTTAAAAATTCTCTCACTGGCATAGAATAATATGAACCTGAATACTTTACATCTTTCTTTTAACATATACAAACATTTCTTTTGAATCTTACTGCAATTGCTGTTGTAGGGTGATGTCATATCTATCCAGTGACTTGGCTACAGATTGGATATGTCTTAAAGTACATTTCTATCTGAATTATAAACCTGAATATAAACAATTTAGTCAGTTGAGGAGATCTATTTCAGGGAAAGCACTGTCATTGCTCAAATCTAGTAGTCTCCAGAAAGAATAGTCAGGATTGGAATCCTGGGTAGACCAACTTATAAAGCTTTGTTTATGTGAAAGACAGACAGAGTGATAGCTGCTACCATGCTGCTTTTGGAACCAGTTCTTAAACACAGAAAAATGTCATATTACCTCAATGCATGTTCTGCTAAATGTTGATTTTATTTTTGTAAATATTCTCTGACTTTTTAATAATGTGTGTGTATGTAATATCTTCTACTTTGCAAAGTCTCTGGTTTATAGTGACGATGGAAAAACTAATGAAAATGGATGTTGGTGCTGTAATATCTCCTGTCATCTGGAAAGACAAAATACGAAGTAAGATGCAAGGTTGGGATGCCAGTTTTGCTGTGCCAGGTCCTAGAGTTAGTACGCAATTGCTGAAAGGAAGAAATAGTTAATAATGTCAAACAGGTGATGTGAGCTGGATTAGGCATACAAAAAAGCATCTGAACACATTATGGTCTTTAATGCCAACTATTAAATACATCACACTACAAAGGCCCAGTGAACTAGTAACTCCATCATATTAAAGAACTCAATCACTCCTGTGTCACAATGACCACTGTCAGCTGGTCTTTACAGGCATTTTTAATCTTAGTCAAGATGCTGTCTGAGTGGTGCTTGGTGCAGGACGGCAGGAGATGTAGGGCAGGGCAAGGTGAAGCCAAGAGCATTTAGTGTGATCATGTTTGTCATCATCTTCCTGGGGCTGCAAACTGATTCGGCCCCTTAGGCAGCCTCAGAGTTGCTCTGTGTGGCACCTAGATGCCCATGTCTGCAAGGAGTCTTTCAACACACTGCTAGTTGCCAGGATCCCTGAATGTAAAGTGAGTTTAAAAATCATAAGTATTTTTTGTATAAGCTATATGCTGTATATTTGAGAATGTTCATGCATTTTATTTTCTGACTGCTGATATATCCTATGTTGGCACTGATGGATTTAAAAAAATTGTCTTGTGTTTCACTGTTTTTAAAACCGCATTTCTTTTCAGCATGGCTATTCTCATATGTAAATATATTATTTCTGCTGAGACATCAGTTTTGATTAGAGTTGGCTTTCTAGCTGAAGGGTCTTGAGAAAGACATCTTGACTTCTATGGAGGTTGTGATCAGATGTCGTTCTGTCCTACTAGCTACCGTACAGCGTGTCTTTTTGTATTCATCAGAAGCTTCTAAGTCCCAAAGAACACAGTTTTCACATATATATCTCTTTTATAAATGCATAAATAGCATAAGCCCAAAGTGCATTCACTTTAGTCATCCTATTATGTTCCCAAACCAGAATTAGAACAGAAAGCTGTAGTATTATTGACAGAGTATTATTCAATTGCCTTTTCTCCGCCCTGACCCTTACCCATCTACCCTGGCTCTGAGACAAGATGGAAAATTAAACCTTTTTTAATCCCTGGGGACCCCACATTCCCATTCCCTTATAAAATCAGAGTAACGTCTGCTACTTTCTTGTAAGTGTGGGAGGTTTTCTTCTCCAATCCTTCCTACAGGACTGGAGACCTACATCTGGGAGGGAGTAGGTGACAGGGAGGCACCACTGTGTCTAACTGGTAGCTCTGGGGAGGCAGAACCTGAAAAGTGTCCTATTTAGCAGAGGTTATGAGATATGCTGTGATGGTTACAGCCAGGTCCTGGCAGCTTCTACACCAAGAGTGAACACCCCCTCATGACAGCAGGTGGAAAGTGTCACACAACCCCATCATACAACACCTATCACCTCACTAAAGGGTTTGGGAAGGGTGAGTGTATTAGACATCAAAAGCAAGGGAAATTGAGGCTAGGAAGTGGGAAGAAGTATTTGACTGAAATAGAGAGTGGTTTGCTTTTGACAGAAATAAGACTTTTCACCAGTCTTATTGGGAATGGAAAAAAAGGATTCCCTTCTTTTAGCACTATTGTTGTTTTCATTTATTCCCCAATAAGAATTCTTCAAGAGCAAAAAGCTAAAACAATGCCAAGGAATCCCTCAGAAATATTGCCAATGATGACACATTTTGATCAAGGAACAGAAAAGGGCCACAAGTCACAAAAATCCTGCGTATTTTGGGAAAAGTATTATTTCATTGGCAAAAACTTGTGTGGATTTTCTTCTATTCTGTGAAAACCAGATAAGTAATTTCAACTGAAAATTAAGTTTTCACAAATTATTAATTTCTAAGTAGGAAATAGTGGATCAGCCTTGGAATCTCACTGTAGTTATCTTTATGTAGAATATTAATTAGAGACTTTTTCCAAAGATAGTTCTGTGGGAAACCCAACGGAGTCCTGTAAGAAATAAAGATGTAGTGCTAAAAAGGAAGAACTAAGATAGAAGCGAAGAAAGAAGTCTAAGATAGGTACCTCATCCTCTCCGGATGGAAGGCAGAGAGGGAAGAGGAAACCACCTTCATAGATGGTCTAATTCTGTGTTTACACATGGAGCAAGATGAGAGATTGGATAAAAGATGAGAGACATTGTATCTCAATGGATACAGTATTTGATACCAGTTTTGACTGAATAAAATGAGTCTTTCTTATGCATGTGATATCCCTCCAGATACTGCTTGGGCTTCTTACCATTCTGTATAGTTTAAGCGAGATACCCTGAAAGATTATGTTTTGAAAATAAGAAATATTTATGTACTACATATTATATGTGCAAGAATATTTTCTCACTACAGTGGCTTAATTTCTATCATTTGTCTCAGAACCCTGAGTTTGTAGGCATAGTAGTAACAAAACACATTCCAGATTCTCATAAAGACTTGCAGAAAAATTTCTGTTTCAGGAAGGTGTCCAGATCTTGAAAACTACTTGAGATCCAGTAGTATGTGTCAAGATGCACTGAAATATCACAAAGCTGAGTGTTTTCCACTTTTTATGTGAGTAGGAGCTTTAGAAAACGTACTTGCTATTTAAGGGAACAAAAAGGGAAATGTGGTTGTTACACTTCTGAGAACCTGTAACTTGTCCGTCTCTCAAACTCCAAGTGTTTTGGCAGTGGTGTAGTCTGAAAACTAAGTGGAATGTCTAAGTAGGCATTTCTTCAGACTCTTAGCAATATATTATACCTCAAATACATTATAATGCAGTGAGCCATATCTTATAATGTTTCATATTCAAATTCAATAACTGCAAAATTAACATCATGACTAAAGTACTGAAAGCCCCTTTGGTCTCATTCTAATGTACATGATTTTCTGAAGTTCAATACTTTCACAAGTGAAGCTTATATTGTAGCTTGAGCTCTTACTGAAATCTCACTATTATAAATAAATCTCCAATTGGAATTGTTTTTTCTTCTCCCTGAAGATTTAGTAACATATCTGGGTATTTTTAGAAGCAAAGCATTCTCAAATATATTTTAGTCTGCTGTTCCAAAGCACAAGTACTCCTCACATGATTATGCACTTTCTTCAATGTCAACTTTCCTTGGCAGCTTCAACATACTGCCATGAAATAGAAATTTATAAATAGTTGTTTAAAGACCCTCTCCACTGCCTCTGATTTCTAGGGTCTTCTCTTTCATTTCTTCTTGAAAAGGCCAGTTTAAACTAAGATTTCAAGAGACCGCTGAGACTAGATTTGTGCTGACCAGACAGAATTTTAGGTATTTTGATAAGAAAGGGAACTTTATGAAATCATATAAATGACAATTTAAAAGTAGCTGGTATCCAGTCCTGTGCTTTCGTAATGTCCTCAAGAGATGACATACAAATTTTAGTGAATTAGAATGCATTTTAAAATGATTGTTAACACATTCTTCAAGCACAGAAGCTTATTGCAATTCTATGCTATTAAAGTAAAAAAACCCAACATCCCCCAGTTCAGGCTGACAAGATGTTAGTATTTTGTTCTACCTGAACTCCTTAGGAAGAAAGGCTCAATTTTTTTGCTGAGAAAGGATAGGTATATGGTAGCTGAGGGTGGCTTTCCCACTGCTGTAGAAGCTTAGTGGTTTAGAATATAAGTACAAGGTCAGCAAAGCGTGGGGAGTTGATGATGCCAACTTGGCCTATTAAAATTCTTTTTCAAAGGTTTTGGCATAATTTTAAAATGGTAATAATCTTAATGATCTAGTACAACAGCTTCTGATAAAAGTGCTGGAAGACTGTTTTAGGGATACAAGAAAATTTTACTTCAACATTGCAATATTTACTCTTCTTCTGTAGCATGGAATTCCAATGAAGTGGTGAGTAATATCACTTAATCTAAGTCAATTAGCCAAATGGTCTGTATTCCATATTTTTAAAATTTATTTCCCATCAAGTATATAATTTACTTATCATCATTATTTTTCATCCTGTACTTTTGATTTCTACAGAATTTTAATTTGCTATCACCTTAGGGAATGAGCTGAAGTCTGCATTGGGGGAAACCTACACAGAAGCAATTTTGCTTTCAGCAAGACATGAAAAATTAACCTTCCACTCAAAAACACAGGGAAAATATGAGTTTTGCAGTCTTTATGAAAAAAATTACTAAATTGTTCCTGCAGACAGAGCCTATAAATGGAGCTAAAGAGAGGAAAAGAATACACTAAAGAACATAATGAGATCCCAAATTTTAATCCAGTTCAAGGACTGTAGCTAAATCTCTCATGCATCTGACTTCTGTGGGATTCAAGCTTGAATTAAGGATATTCTTAATTGCTTATGTTAACATTTTCTTTAATCAAAGCCTATGGAACAGGGCAGAAAAGACAGTGTCAGGGTGAGTTGACATCTGTGTGTTTGCCATATGGAGGGTGGATTATCAATCCAAAAGCTATTTCAGAGAGTGAAGGGCCAAAATTAACAACAAAAGAGGAGCAAGTAAAGCTCTGAGGAGAAACTCCTTCTCAAAAAGCAAGACAGATGACAACAAAGACTGATGGTGACAAGGGGACACGGTTTCTGTCTTCCAACCAGCTAGTCCAGGTGTTTAAGAAAAGACTGATTGTTGCCCTTAGTGTCATGGTGTAGTTGAAAGGTGGTGTTAGGTCATGGGTTGGTCTTTTGATGATCTCAAAAGTCTTTTCCAACCCAATTGATTCTGTGATTCTGTCTTGCTGGAAGATCTCTTGAAAACTCACAGGGACCTGTCATTTGCTTGGTGTTTTTTCAATTAATCCAGTGCTAAGCTTGTACTGCACAGGGAACTGGCTGCATGCCACAGCATGACTCAAAAGAACTTCACAAGGACACAGTGATGAGCAAAGCAGGAAAAGCCTGAGTTTATTTACAAAACTCAATTTTATACATTTCCAAAGGTGCCTGTGGATTGGAGGATGAAATCCCAGGTCCCAAACCATACTGGTCAAGACAACTGTCAATCAACTTTCTCCTCCTACCTAAAAATATGTAAACAACAAAGGACAGCTAGGAAAACGAATCTATTGTTTATAGTAAAAAGTGTGGGAAAGTAAAAATTCTGACACCAAGATGAAAGACAAATCAGAAGGCCTAGAAAAATCCTCAAAACCAGGGTGACATCTGCAGGCAGGTGTTTTGTATTGGCACAGCCTGTTGCTTTGGCATGCTAATTTGCCAGTCACTATCTGTGAAACTCACTCTGGTATTAAAAGGATAGCAGGAGTAAGAGGTGGAGCTGTGCCTTTACTCTTTGATACTTAATTTTAAAATGTCTCTCCACTTCAGGAGGTTTCTTATATTATTTAGAAAACTCACATTTTATTATATTTTCTTAAATAACAAGTGTTTTTTAGCAATTTACAGACATAAGACAGGTTCTTTTCTAAAATGTAAAAAAACTTGTTTAAATAAGCACTTGACACTGTATTTCCTGAACCTTGCCAAACTGACATGGTTTGAACAAGAAATAGAAGAAAAGGGGGGAAGTATTTTTTCTCCAATATTTGCTCTTAATAGCATGTTTTTTACAGAAAATGAATTTAGAATCCTCTCACCAGGTCTCAGCTATGGTGATAAAGAATACAAACCTCCTTGGCAGAAGAGGGAACTAAAACTGGAGTGGGATTTGGCTTAGTCTAGCTTCTGTGTGTCTGTTTGCAGGCAGTATGCACACAGCCTTTGTAGTGAGTAGATAGCAAGAGCTTTGATATCTCAAGGCAGCAGCCTACTCCTTGGCATCATTTGTGTATGAATTGAGTCTATAGGTATTTCCTCTGGTTTCCAGATGCCCCCTCATAAGAACAAGACTGTCCATAGGTCCTGTGTCATATCTGCTGGGCTTTAGGTGCCAGCTTCGTTACGGCATCTTAATACACATTAAGGTGTATAGAAAACCAAGCTGAGGCCTTTCTCCATAAAGTCTAAAGGTGTCATAAAGATGCCTACTTCAAGATAGCAGAGATAACTTTTCACTACTCTAACTATAATGGGACCTTAGCAATTATTTAATATGAATATCTGCAATATAACTAGCTAAAGTCAGAGGAGCTGAATCCCAGCTTGGGCATCTCGTGTGTTATTAAGGGTCTCATCATTTCTGGCTACCAGTTGAAGACAAGCCTTTAGTACTCTATCACAGGCTGAGGCTGACTGATAGTGTTCCCTGACTATACTTCCAGGATTCAGCTGTCACGTGGAAAGGGAAAGAACAATGCTTGTAGAGCTTTATGCGTGGGCTATAGCTCTCTCTGCTCTGTTGTGACTGCAGTGTTTTTGGAATTCCAGGGAAAAATTTAAATTCTTGAAGAGATTGTTATCAAAAATGTGAGTATTTGCAAATTTTGTGTATGACCAGACTTAAAACATAAATTTTTGGACAGTCGTGTGCACTCATTTGCCAAAACGGAATTTACATTATGCTTCAGGTGAACATTGTCTCTTGTGAATCTGTAGCCTATGTAGAGAAGATTTAGTGTCACTGGTGCAGAGTGGTAAGAGTACCTCACTGCTCAGGAGGGCAGAACAGGCTGTTCAGAAGGCATGGGCAGAGCAGGCAAGGTGCAAAAGTTGCACCAAATATATGGAGTTCAGCTTCACAGCCCTTGCAGGTAATGTTGATATAGTGGAGATCCTGTTGGTAAGAACTAGGGGGTGGAAAATAAAGATGTCATTTTGGGTGTCTGCTCTTAATTAGGCAGCCAGGAAAATTGCACTGATGAGTTATTCTATAGGCAATTAAGAAAAATCTCTGGATTGGTAGCCTTTGTCCTTATGGGAGACTTCAATTTCCCATACATCAGATGGGAATAACATACTGTCACTGTTGGGATGACTGAGGCTGGGAAAGTTTCCTGAAGAAAATTTCTTTACACAAAGATTCAGTGAGGTAGGAAAGGTGCCTTCCTAGACTTGCTCTTTGTGCATAAAGAAGGATTCATGGAAGATGTGATAGTAGAAGGCTGTCTTCGCCACAGTGATAACAAAGAGGTTGAGTTTCAAATGTTTGGTTTAATAAGAAAAAAGGCCCACCTCTGCCTGCACGCTGGGAGGCAGTGAGCACTCAGGCTTGTTTTTCCTCTTTCTGCAGCTCCCAGGAGGAGAAGGAGCTCTGGATCAGCCCACTTCTGCTCACACCCTTGGTGTCCTTGCTGCTAAACTTCAGCAGAAACATGGCCCCAGCAGAATGACCTCCACCAACCTGGCTATTTGCATGGGGCCAAATCTTTTGAGACCACCTGAGGAGGACAGGCTCCCTATGGTGCAGGTGATGGGAAAGGTGATATTTACCAACTGATGCTTCTGAGCCCAGCTAAGCGGTGTTGATCTGAGGTGCCTGGGTCTTTCTTTCACATTCTATACACATTCTATAGTGTAATAGGGCTGCTGTGGGGTCTTCGGAAGATTTTGAGAATTTGGACCATCTGAGTGATTTTGATTGTAGTAGAGAGACATTGTGCTGTCAGTTGGAAAGTAAACAGAAGCTGCATTTCCCCAAGATGTTTTACTTTTCCTTTTAGACAATAGGTAAATACACAGCCTGTAGAAGCTTAGATACTTTTCCCAAAAATCTTAGAATCAATTAAATATTAACAAGTTACTGTACTGACAAGTATTGGTTGAGATGACCTAAGATACATTGTGTAAATACTTCCAAACACAGTCACTGTATATTCTGGCTATCTTTGAATACTTCTGCCTTATTTAACATGAAAAATACTTTAGAGCACAGATCACTTTTGAGCTGCAGATCAAGGGACTTGTGATCCAGCTGGAAGAAGTGGTGCTGCTGTACTTACATTCACTATCATTGGCAAATATTATGCCAAATGCATTATGTGACACTCTGCAAAAACACCTTTTCCCAAGCTGTCATCCAGCTGCAACTGCCTTATTCCAAGCCCTGGGGTGTTGTCAATGCCTAGAGCATAACATTCATTGAAAAGGCTCCTTCCTGTCACTGCATTTTTAGTATTGCCCAGTAATGCAGTATTTATTGCAAGAATTTCCTGTAAGAATGTAGGAAGTAAAATAGAGACTGCATTCACTTGAAGTAATTTTCTCCAAGTTAGAGAAAACTGGTAGTAAACACTAAAATGATTTCCATACAGTATTAAACATTAAAACATATGAAGGGGGGTGTATACCACTATTCAAATACTGGTCCTTAGTGTCTCTCTCATTGTATAAGAATGAATGTGTCTGTGTACCTACATCAGGCAGGCAAGCTGTGTGGTTTTCCCTGTTTGGCTGGACAGATATTCTGGAATGATGATATGCCTATTAGGTGTATTAACTGTATTGTGGAATCATTCTGTATCCTGACAGTGCTCAAAAGCAGTTTGCTTTGAGCCCTATAAAAACCAAAACCAATAACACAATAAAAATAGTAAAAGCTGAAGTCCTGAAGATCCTCCAAGGTAAACTTACACAGGTTTTAGTGGAAGATAAGAATAAGCGAAATGGAGGCAGTGTACGGTCTGTAATACAGTTTACATAAATGTGACAGTTACATAGAAAAACCTTGTATTACACTGGCAGGCTTTCTGAAAAAATATGTATGTAAAACAGAGATAGGTGCTTTATTGTAGGATGAATATATGTAATATAAAAAATTGTTTATGTGCAAGAGTGAGATTTTTCATATTGAACTGTTGGTTTCTATTTTCAATGTGTCAGGATATCTGGAGGAAATTTGTGGTTTGCCTTTACCCGGAGCACAGCAATGCAGCCTTCTATGGGGAAAGTTATGGAATATATAGTCAGGCCATCTGATACAAAATAATGCAGCAGAGCATTTTTTTCCTATTGGAGGTGCTGTCAGTAGTTTGTTACAGACAACACTAAAGTTCTGAATGGAAACTCAGGTATCAGCAATACTCCACTGCTGCCTGAGTTCACTTGATGAAGGAAAAGTAAGTCTTCCTTGACTGTCTGTCTATCTGTCTGTCTGTTTTAAAATAATTATGTATCTACCAACAAAGGTATAATACTCCATAAAGAAGGCTAAGCTTATAGCTGATAAGTAATGCAACTAATTGTCCACATGGTTTCCAACATGAGACAATCCAGTCCAGTTTCCTCTTGCATCACAGAATGGGGTTCCTATCACCTGGCTTACACTACCAAAATATGAGTTGTTCCCCTCTCAGCCTATCATCCACACTCTTTATGATCAGTGGGGAGAGACAGTCACACCGAGGGCAGCCCAGCTGTCCTACACTGCTATTCTAGGATGAGATGAGACATTGTTTGAAGGCACTGGTCTGTCTTCAAAGTCTGAACAGAGAGAATATTTATGTGGCTGTATCCAAGCTAGATTTACAACCATTAAAGATAAGAGATAAAAAAATATACTCTTAGTCATTCTATTACAGATCAAATAAGTGAATAATACCTACAAGAGTGTTTATGTGAGCTATTTTTATTACAACATTTTAAGTAAAGCCATCTGATGTGGGAAGACAGAGATAGTACTAAAGGCAATCTTGCCTCTGACATATTGCAGCTGTGCTAATTACCAAAGAGTGGGAACAGCCTTGCTGTCACAGCTATGGGTGTGATAAAGGTGGGGGGGGAGTCACCTGGAGTGTGTTGGCCATGCTGTGAGGAGGAAGGGACAGAAGGTCATGCAAGGGACAGACAGGATTAGGTGGCTGTGCTAGGGGTAGGAAGGAGGGAGCTGGAACTGTAGAAGGAAGAGAGAAGGAGACAAAGAGCCAGAGTTGTGTGGAGCTGCCCATGGGAGGCTACATAAAAAAAGGTATGAAAGACTTCTAGATAACAAGGTGCTGATGCTTGAAGCTTTCTGAAGTTTTACTGAAGCACTCTGGATGTCATGGCCATCTCTACAATGACAATCTGATATCAATTAAACAATCCCATAATGCAAATGCCTTTCATTTACTGTATAAAGTCTTTTTTTTTTTTTCTCATAGGATTGAATCTATTAAAAGTGAAGCATTTAGTTGTATTTTTAGCTGGAATAGAGAACAGCATAACCTAAAATGTCATAAGAGTAGAGGTGAATATTTGGAGGGAGATACTCTCTGCATTACACTCTTAGTGTGTATTTCTCAAGACATCCAGCTGCCAAGTATAGCAAAGCAGTGATGTATGCTGTGGGAGATTTTGAGTACACTTATTCTTTTATGCCTTTGTGATATATAAAAATTATATTAGATATATCACTTTGTGGTTCTTTATTGCATTTTCAGCACTTTATGTCTAGGAAAGGGAAATACTGGTATAAAGAAATTAAGTGGGCATCTGCTTCTTAAAACTCTTGGTTCCTGCTTTGATTTGCCTTCTGGAGGAAAAAAAAAAGGCTTTAATTCATTACAGAGACAATCCGGTGCCCCAAAATTAAATTATGTCATATTGATACATTTTCTTAGTTTTAGAGAATTGAGAGCCACAGTTAAGGGATAAGGGATTTTACATCAGGGATTTAATAAAGAAAACGGAATGAAATCTTGCAATTTCAATGAGGATCAATTGCAAAAACTTCATTCCATATTCCAGCACTTCATGTCATTGCATTCACTTTTCTTGTTTTAACTTCCTATGAGGTTCATTTCATTGGGGTTTTTTACTTAAATTTCTGTTTCTCTTCTGTATTTTTGCTTCCCCCTCTTCCCAGATTTTAAGGATTTCAGATGGAATAATTTTAACAAGTATTGGTCCATTTTACTGCACCACATTTCATCTCAGTACTATTGGTGGTAATCCCTCCAGTCTCAAATTTTCTGTTTTTTCAATTTCATTTTTGATTGACCATATCTCCTTTCCAGAGCATTTGCTCGACCTTGTTCTCTGACTTCCAGATTTCATTCCCTTTCCTGAAAGAAAGAATTTCATTTCAGGAATGGGAATGAAATCTTAAAATATCAGTGAGGATTAATTGGGCAAGTTAAGACCCTTTCTCTGTACTTCTTGTCATCCCATTCATTTTTATGGTTTTCACTTCCTATCAGGTTTTGGTTGGGTTTTTTTTAATTGAAATATAATTTTTTCTGTTTCTCTTTTCTCTTCAGGTCCAATTCTTCCCAGATTTTAGGAATTTCTATGGGAACAATTTTGGCAAGTTTTGGTCCTTTCCACTGCCCCTCATTTAATCTCTGTACATTTGGTGGTACTCCCTCCATATAATTTTCTGTTTTCTTCAATTTAATTTTTGATTGAGCATATCTCCTTTCCAGAGCACTTGTTCGACTTTGTTCTCTAATTTCAAAATTTCGTTCCCTTCGTAATGAAATCCTGCAATTTCATGATGATTAATTGGGCATGTTTTGGTCCTTTTCTCTGATGTTCTTGTCATATCATTCATCTATTGTTTTCACTTTGCTTTGAAATTATTCTTTTCTTAAGATTTCATTTCTGTAGTTTCTTCTAATCTCTGTTATTTATATGTCTTCCCTGATTTCAGGATTTCAGTTGGAATAGTTTTGGCACATTTTGGTCCCTTACATTGAACCTCATTTAATCATTGTACATTTGGTGGTAGTACAACCAGTTCCAAATTTTCTTGGTTTCTTCAATTGCACTATTTTTCATCATATATTATTTTGAGACCCCTTGTCTGACCTTAGTCATTGAAATCGCAAGATTTCAATGAGCATTAATAGGGCAAGCTTCAGTCTGTTTCCCGGCACTTCTTGTCATCCCATTCACTTTGGTGGTTTTCACTTTGTTTCTGAATTTTTCCTTTCTTTTTTTTGAAGATGCCATTCCCTTGCATTCTTCTCCTCTCTCTTCAGTTGCATTTTACCGTGTCTGGGTCTGTGTTCTAAGACCAATAAAATGCATCACTATTAGATAACTTTACCTGCTTTTGTGTGATGCCAAGAAAATTCTTAGCCAGGGGAAGCTGTGTTAGAGCAGAGATGTACCACAAGAAGGGTCAAACTGAATTTCATTCAGGATCTTATGGCCAGTGCTGTGGAGTAATTCCATTTCTGGCAGTCAAATGCTTTAATCTGTGTAAGTGTCCTCTTTCAGAGTAATGTATACAGTATGGAATGGGAAATGTAAATGTCAAAACTATGAGTGACATAGACCAATTTTAAGTTACTAAGCACCTATATTTATATTGAAGTGTCAAATGCACAAGCAATCAGAGTGAAGCATATAGGAATGCAGGGGAAAGGTAAGCATTTTTGTCTCTGAGAATGTATTTCTTGATATAAGCATTTCCTTCTACTGGTCAATGATGCAACCTGTTCAGAGGTAGCCAATGAAAAGCAGGAGTATGTAAAGGATAGAATGGCCTTTTCACAATTTGTCCTAAGCTATTTGCACATCTGCAGAGGCTGGTAATTTGGCCCTTTAGTATCCCGAGTACATTATCCCATGAGTCCTTCAGTCACTGAAAGAAAAGTGGAGAAGAACAAAAAGGATCAGAGGAAGGGTTCACTGAGTCTTCATGGAGATAAATAAATCAATAAATCTTTAGTACAAGAACCTTGTGGAAACTTCAAAGCGCAGAGGAGCATTGCTTTGTTTATGTTCACAAACAGCCTTTTCCAAGTGTTATTCAGTCAATACACCGATTACTAATGTAAACATAGATGGCCTTCACCTAGTATTAGATGTTCTTGTGTTGCATTGATACCTCATGCTTGCAAGATAGGTCTTCCTTCACTCTTCCTGGAGTGGATCTGCCATTAGTTTGTTCCAAGGGGTTGCCCATGCACTTCTGATAGCATAAATATTTTATGGGCAGTGTTATGAATCAAATCTGGTCTTTAACTGGCATACTTAGGCATTGTTTCACCAAAACCAGCTGGTAGTTACTAGTTCTGCTCTCTATCTAATGTTGTGGTAAGGTGGGAATCTTATTTCCTTGATTTTTGAGCATTTCAGTATATATGTCAGTGGAGGGTCTGGATTTCCTTGAGAAGGCTTATGTGTTCTAATTAGCAAGTTGCAACTGATCACATTTCAGGATTCCTAGTTCCCTTCTGGTGGTGTTTTTTTTGTTGTTGGTTTTTTTGGTTTTTTGGTCAGAAAACCAATTAAGTGGGAAGATACAGAGCAGAAATCATACACTTCTCCTTCAATCTTAGCTAGGCAGAGAGTAAAATCAAGCCACTTGAAGAGTCCAAGTCCTTTCATGGCTCAAGTATAATTAAAAACAAACAAAAAAAACCACCCCAACAAATCCCTCCTTGTTCTTGGTTAATATCCCCAGATTCAGATTCTGCTTCCCTTACTAGTTTGTGTGATGGAAGCATATGTTAGCAAGGGTACCATTCATTACTGTAGCCTTCTGAGAGTAGACACAGGATACTCTTGGTCTTCAGACTCTGAGTTTCTTAACAGGCCTGCAGGGAGGACTAGGATGTGGGAGGATCAGCATGATGACTGTAAAGCTCAGTATTGCACAGCAACTGAGGTGGTGTGGACAATGGAAAGATGAGTACAAACAAGAGCAGGAGAAGGATGCAGGGTACAGATGCTGCCTCCTCAGTCTGACTGGAACACAGGCTAAAGTCTCAGCTCTGGATGGTGTAGGAGTACATCTGAATCTCACTCGAGTTCATCAAAAGGCCCCCATTGTGGGCCACTGGGGAATGCTTTGAAAATGGAACTCAAATTTGCTCAGTGTTAACCATAGTCCACAAAAATCATAGTTATAACAGCTAAGATTACCATTGTTCATTTTAATTCTGCTTAATGTTCAGGATTGCCACTTCAGGCTGCAGTCTGGTCTGTAACTCCCATGTCATTAAAGCTTCACTGAAGTTGTAGTGTTTAACAGATGCTGCTCCTTTAATTTCTGCCCAGGTTTCTTAAGAGATTTTCCTTTCCTTGCAAAGTCTCACACAGGGATAAATATTGAGAGGTATTGCTTCCAAAAGAAAAAAAAAGTCAATGTAGCAGAAAGTTGATACATATAATGCATGCTAACTTTCCTGTCACCTCCATGATGGAGAGACCCATGGTTTGCTGAGTGGCACAGATATAATAATCCAAATACAATGCTTCTTTTTTGCCAATTATTAAGATGTTTTGCTGTGCCAAGGTTTGTGAAGTTTTGAATTGTACCCCCAACCATAAACACTACACTTAGACCTTTCAAAAATGCGGTGACAATACCTATGAGTATTTTTTTATCCATTTAATGAGTACCAAAAGCCTCACTTTTTGCTAATAGGGTTTTATGAGTAGCACATTGACCTCAGTCTTTCTTGGTGGACCATTCAGCTTAATAGCACTTCTCAAGCTGACCTACTTTGAAGATGAGCCCCCAGGGATAAGACCCATTGGACTTAATTTTGGAAGCCTGCTAACTCAGTGTCAAAGTCCAAACAAGTCCAGTCCAAACCAATAGAAGCCTATTTCAGGATTAAGTGACTCACTACCTAGAGTTGCCTCCAATTAAAATAATTTGAGGTATCTCAATTGTTTCCTTTTAGTATTCTGTTTATAACTGGTGAGAAAGAGGTACAGCTAACAGTCAACAACCTTCTGCCCACAAACAGAAAAGCCAATGATTCACACATAGTGCTTTAGGAAATTCTTCTTTATGCAAACATAGCTCCCAAAGTTTTAGTTCACATAGTAAGGATTTGTATTTTGCTGAAGAATCCAGCTTTTTTTGTGCTGTTCCCTCTTACCCCTTTTACATCTTACTCTAAATAAGATCGTTAAAAAACATAGAAAAGCAGTAGCAGCTATTTTGTTATGGTGTTATGGGCATCCTTACTATTGTCTTAGTGCCTTACAGTACATTATCAAAGCATCTTTGGTGCTTTACAATACAATAGTAAAAAGAAGGAATAAAGGAGTAAAATATTTTAATGCCTTTTTCCATATGTGTAGTCATTTTCTAGCCCTTTAGGACACAACTAACTTATTGAAAAGCAGATTAATGTATGTGCAGCATTTTGAAGAGTCAAAATACCTTACAAAATACAAGTACTGTTAATAAGAGATTTGAACACTTACAATAATATGGGGATCCTCTGACTTAAATACAACACAGAAAATTACATGACCTGATAGACAAAAATCAAAACCTGAATATGAAAACATCAGGAGGTCTACAGGTGATGCAGGTATTTTGCTATTCTTAGTGTTGCAGGCTGAGCACATATTCTGCTTGAATTTTCCGCAAGATGTAGTTACAAACAGTTAAGTTTTTCCTCTAGACCCAGGGTGATATCTGAGTATCTATGATGGAAAAACACAAATAATTTAATTTTTGTTTTCTCCCCTCATCCCCTAGAGAAATGTTCATCATTGGGTGTTTGATTACCTCTTATATTTTTTTGCACTTACATGGCTCTGTATCTTGGTAACGCCTGCACTGTTGAACCTCAGCTTATAAGGAGTTCCAAACACACCAGCTTGACACAACTGTTAAGTAACCACACTTACAGGCTCTCAGAAAAGCAGAAATAGAGAGTAGTCATAGAATAAACCCTGCTAGAGGATTCGTTTCTGCAAGACATCCAAGCCTGAAGAATGCACCTGTTGCCCTTTCTCAGCACTGGGGACATCCGTTTATGAATCTTCAGAAAGCATCCTGGCCATCATGAAACAATTGATTGTCTTTGTCCAAAGGTAGTTAGAATTCCTTTTTATAATAAAACAAATAAGATTTTAACAAAATGTCTTCAATTTACTTTTTTGGTGAAAAGAATTTCTGAATTTTGGTGGTTTGTTTTTGAGATTCATTCAGTGGAAATCCAGGCATAGCTTCATTCCTAAAATAGTTGTTTACTGTGTGATGTAATCTGGGAAAAATAATTCAGTGGAAATTAAAGTATGAAGTATTCATCCACTACTCCCTTCCTTGACCAAAGTTTCCCATAGAACATAATAGATGATATCTTCCTAGTGATTGTATTTTATTTGATAATTTTTACCATCAAACTTCGAGACTTCAAGAGAATAAATTGGAATAAAACACTCCATTGCATTTATAGGAAGTGAATGGTCTTTCCTACACACCTTTACTGGGCATTTCTAGTTCCCCAGAGTATCAGTTCTCCAATGCACAGCTGGCTGAACTGTTCCATAGGGGCTGCCTTATCAGTCCCAAAGATGACATAAAAAGGAGGGAGAAACGGTTTTCCAAGACAAGCCACAGGGATGACAAGCTTACTGCAGAGAGTTCCCAAGGGACATAGCCATTCTCCAACATATCTTATGGCTTTTCTAAACTCTTTCCTAGCTTACTGGTGACTACCAGTATATCTTGCTTTGTGCTAGGTGTGCTGTAAGTGAATCCATTAAAAAAAAAAGCTTCCTAAAGTAGCTGCGCTTCCCTTTGTCTAGATCTGGCTACCCACAGAGTATATCTGCTTTTTCTCCCCTCCTTAGAGACCAGTGGTAGTGGTAGGGTGACCATGGGGATGTGGAACAGGATGGTGGTCTCCTTAAGCAGCTTTGTAACTCTGGTGACTGTTGGATGCTCCTCCAGCTAAGTAGAGGAAACAAAGTTCCAGTTGCATTGTCAGACCCTCAGAGATTTCTAAGCAATGGTAGTGGTGACAGAGGGTATAAGTAGCTATTATTATCTTAGGACTGATTGAGCTGCAGTAGCTGTGCTGTGGCACACCAACTGCATCCAGCCATTCCACCCCCCTTCTCCTCCTTTAGGTACTGAAGGGTTAGTTAAGGTTGTCAGCCCTATCTTCCTCTTTTCTCCTTTCCCTTGCCACCTCCCTTTAACTCTGTAGGCAGCTCAGCCAAGCTTCATCCTCCATAGTGTCACCTGCTGCACGCCGATAGTGACAGGAACAGATACCACTGCAGGCACTGACATCCCTCTGTGTCAGGCAGAATCTCCTAATCAGAGCACACAGCCCTGTACAGTGCAGCCATCTAATTGTTTGCATTCCAATTTTTTTCTGCCCTAGGAAGACAGTGCTCCAAAGAACAGACCATCAGTTGAAGCCCTCGAGACCTGGAAACTTGCCATTTACATACAACCTGACTGCTGGTCCAGAGGCTGAGGCACAGCTACTGAGAGAAGCAGGTTCTACATGTCTGAGCTCTTAATCTCCCTTGCCTTTGTTCTCTAGTTTGTGGTTATTCTCTTACATAGCCTTAAAGTGCAGCGCTTAGTCTGAAAGGCTGACATTAGGAACAGCAACAACAATACTTAGCAATAATCCATTCATTTCTAGAGTGTTTTCTGCCTACAGACTTAAAATGCCTTGAGAAAAACTTGTATTCTCAGTATCCTTATTGTAGAGGTCAGATCACTGCAAAAGAGATTAGATAATAGTTTCCCAGCTTTCTGTTCCTTTAAACTATTCTAAAAGCAAGAAAAGAGTGTGAGAGAGAGGAGAGAGGGGGGAGGGGGGGAGAGAGGAAGGAAGGAAGGAGCGGGCACGGGAAGAGAGGAAGGAAGGAAAGAGGGAAAGATGGATGAAGCTCAGCCTTGTCTTTAGGACTTCAGTCACAGGCAAAAGAAATTGAATTATACTGAGTCAAGTAAATCAGGATTTAAGTTAAAGTAATGCAATTAATGTTGATTCACATAGACTGATGGTAAGGAATTCTTGTCAAACTAACCCAATACATACTTTTTTTGTAATGCTAGAATTTTGTCTGCTGGAGGTAATTATATTTGCATTGGCTTCTCGGAGGCATTTGATTTGATGGTATACAACCTTATAATTAAAAATGAAAGCGAGAGAAAATCAGCACAATGGATGTTAAATGGAGTAAATGCTGGGTAATTATCATTTAAATATGTGAGTGAGAAGTCATCACTAAGCAAGTGGCATACACAGGATCCTGAGTGGATCTGTTCTTAGTCTTTGAAGTGCTTTTTATCACTGCAACATTTTAACTCTTGTGAACATTACCTCCTACTAATTACACCTGTAGCTGATCTGAAGATTACAGAGCAGCTAATAATGAAAGAGATGGAAAGGTGAGATTGTGCTGTCTTAACTTATTGACAAATTAACTGGAAGAAAAACATTCTGTTTTTAACAGCTGTGATTGTGATAACTTATATGTAAGAAAACACAAAGCAAACCACTATTATCAGACGATACAAGGACGGTATGTAGCTGTCAGTTGGGAGAGGGAGATGAAGACTAACTTGAGTATTTAGGGCTGCACTGCCAAGTGGCCTGAAAGAATAAAAATGGGGGAAAGGCACTAAATAAGAATATAGTCCATGAGGTTCCAAGAAAATCTGAAAATTATCTGCATTTATTTTACAAGTCTATTTAAGAACTCGTACATACACATTCCCAAACACAGATGGTATGAGAAGATCAACAAAGTGAGGAAATCAGGAAAAAGACAGGTCAAATATGCATTTCAAAGCTTGTTTTACATTCCATTTAAATTCTTAATTAAACTCCTGAAATAATGAAGATTGCCCTCAGCCCCCCAGATATCTTTGACAATCACTGGTTTTAAAGGTGTTGGGATGCTCTAGTTAATATCTTTTTGGTTCTTTTATCACTATTAGAATACTCAGACCAGTTCATTTTCAAACTCCCTAAAAATACTGGTGAGAAATCAAAAATAGACACAAGAGAAAAGGACTAGAAAACATATAGTGAAAGACTCAAGGGCCTAAGTGAATTTAACTTATTGAAGGAAACTTAAGTTTTGATTTGGTAACATATGGGCTGATTAATGGAAATGTTGATCAATCAGGGCTCTTAATATAGCTGTCTATAATATAGCAATGGAACATTTAGCTTATATCAATTCAAACTAGACAAGAGACAAAATTAGTTAATGGTGCAGGACAAATGACCGAACATATTACCAAAAGTTATGGGTAAACTTCCCAACTATGAAGATTTCTCATTTCTATGAGGATCAGTATGGGATAGCATTCTAAAACGTGTTCTCTGGTTGATCTGTAAGTCAGATGTGAAATGGCAGTTAGTTTAATTGAAATTCTGTGAACTGAATATTAAAGGAATACCTTGTGTAATGACATTTGAATGCCACAGAAGCTGCCTAGGCCTCTGTTGAGCAAGTGGCTTCTAAACCTGAGTGAAAGTTAGTGCATTCAAGAGACACAGCCAGACCCACAACAGGACAGGCAGAGTTGGAACCCCAGCATCCAGAACTGCAGTGTCTTTTCTTTGGTCCATTATATCTCAGCTGTACCTTTACTGTCAGTGTTTCCTAACCTAAGGACTTGAGGCAGCCCTGTTTTAAATATCATTGCCAACTACTGCAGTGGGAACTGAGCTGGGTATTGAAGCAACAAAAGGCAACTCCCATTTATGCCACATTTCTTCTTTTCTAATAAATGTTGCATCTCTTTATTGCACCTAGAATTTCAAACACCTGTCTCTCTTAGCTTTCCTAAGACTCTACCAAACTATGTATAAAAATAATAACCTCATAAAGCAAACACACAATGAAGAAGTAGTAAAGAATTACAAAAATGAATGTCATAAAAAGTTAAACTAATCCCCTGAGCAGAAGAAGACTTCATTTTTCAAAAGTATGTCTGACTACACTAAAGAATTTGCAGTTTTAAATCCCTTCATGCCAGTCACTTTGCCAACAGACAATAAAGCTGCAATTTAAAACCACATTAATCTTCTGCAAAAGGCAGCAGAGAGCTTTCAGCATGCTTTTAAAATCATCTTTTTTCTTGTAGTACCAGCTACTCTGTGGTGAGGGGGGAAAAAACCTGCAATTAAAACTTTCAGTTATCAGGATGAGAGCAATAAACCTTTTTTCTCCCTCCTACCCCATCATATCTTCCCTTTTACCCTGGTGCCTGCATACTTGTTCATCCTTCTCGTTACTTGAGCTATGTAATGCACCTGAATGTCTTCCAGACCCAGCATGGCTCTCCCCAGGCATGTCCCAATTCAAGATGAGGAATGTCTGTCCATATAATAGATGGACTCTGTTCAGTTTGTTTATGCCTTATCTTCTGTTTTCCTATGCCCTGAATAATCTGTTCTAGTGAAAGGTGTCCTTGCTCAAGGCATGGAGGTTGGACCTAGATGATCTTTGTGGTCCCTTCCAACCAAAGCCATTCTCTGATTCTATAATTCTATCTTTTTAGATGCTAAAGTCTCTGAAAAAAGGGCTTATGTTCCTTTTGCGTATGAGCAAAAAGCTCCAAGTCTCTTCATAAATCCTATCAGAAACTTGTAAATGTCCTGCAAATACTTGAATATAGCAGTAGGGAGGTGTTTAAAAAGGATGGGGGAAGAAAAAGAAACAAAACGAAAAGGGTGTAATATACCAGGGGAAATATTCAAGGTAGGAAAGGACATCTTTGACTGGGTGCTATTAAGGTTCCCCCCTGTGGTGTCATACATATGACTGAGCTGTAGGACTGTCACACTTACTGTTTAAGAATTCAGAAGCCTATCTAGAAGTCTATATTCTCTGCTTGTCGTTATTGCAGCTGCTGACTGCCTTACTGGCTGTAATGTACCTATCCTCACTCAGAATAGCTCTGTGAATTAGATTGGACTCCTGAAACTCTTTTTTTTTTTCCCCCCCAGAGCCAAAATCAGTCTCATAGAGTTAAAAAAAGTTTGAAGATGAAGAGAAGTTCATTTCACTTTTTAGTAATTACATTTTTGGTACCTTCTCTCTCTTACTCTACTCTCCCTCATTTTCAACTGCCCCTTCATGTGAAACACAGGAAAGAGGCCATCTTGCCTGGAGTCAGGAAAAATCCTGCTTCACTAAGCTGAATATTAGGATTACATTAAAAAAACCAAAGATGATTAATCAAGATGTCCAATTCTTTTAAACTTCCTGAAGGTAGTGTACTGGCAAGGAAGCATTAATAGATCCTTGAAAAGCCTCTCTCAAGTATTATTTTTAATTTTTCTGGAAAAAAGCAAGAGCAACAAACAACAAACCCAGCAGTTTTCTAAGGTAATTATTATCTGACAATATTTAAACTTGTTTTCTTCCATGTATCATTGGTTTCACCTTATGTATGCACTGCAGATATGTAAAGTAACAGTCAGATGGAAAGCTACAGAACAAAAAAAACTACTCAAAATTTATCCCTGAAATCCAAAGAACGGTTGCCTTGTGGTGTGCCATAGTAGGAGTGACCAAAAGGCATGAAGACTTGTTAAATATTCAATATCACAATAAAGTTCTTGGAAAATAACCAGCTCAAATGCCTAGCTTTCAGCGTGTCACCATCTTTGCAGAAGTCTCACTCTGTTGCCACTAAAATATGCTAAATTAGTTTGTTGTGAAAATTCAGGCAATGATGGTGGCTGTTTCCTTTGGGTGTTTATAGTAAATTAGACAAGTGATGGCAACATATGGAGCCTTATATATGGAAAAGAAAAGATGAAAAGACAATTCCTATTATTTGGTTTATCAAGCCATGAAGGAGATATGTCTGCGCCTGTTGCTTGGCAGGAAGGGAGGAACACACGCTGATTCTTTAATAAAAAGAGACTTTTACATTTTTGTATGTTAGGGCATTTTTGTATGCTCCTTAAAAGGTAATTCACTAAAGCAATTTTAATATTTTTTCCATGCAAAAGGAAAAAAACAGAAGGTTTGCAGATTTTCTTCTTTAGAATAATCTTTAATACAACGCTCTTACTGTTATGCTTTAGTAGATTGGAGGCTAGGGGAGCTCATTTATACAGCTTATACAGACAGATCTGGACTTCCATCTGTGCTGATTGAAAAAGCAGAAATGTGGTACAGTTATGTGCTTTGGTATGAATTCCCTTGACTGTATTCATGGATCAATGAGCCCTGCAGAGATACAGAGCTAAGCACTAGATGATCTGGGCCAACCTATCAAAATACATTTCATCCAGAGGTGAGCTGAAAGGTGATGTGATGTTATGTGGATATGTCATTATCTAGGCAAGCTTCTTCACATTGTTTTCCATTAGAAACATCTATTTCCAATGCAGTCCCAAAAGCCTAGAAAACTGGAAAATGGAGCTGGACTTAGCAGAATGGTATGGCCTCCATTCAGTCAGATTGGTTAAACCCCTGCTATGTATAACCAGTTTAATAAAAATTTCCTTGAAATATAAAACTGGCATTCAGAAAGAAATAAACGATTTACACATTGCCATTCTGAGTGAAGGAGAAGGGAGACTGTTGTACTTTTGAAAGAGAAGATAACACATTAGTATTTCAATAGATGTCTAAAGTCAAAAGGATGTAGGAAAGAAAAGAAGGCAACTATTTTCATAACTAATAAATTACTTCTGTGTTAAATGCACTTGTTAGGCATAGTCAGACAAAATATGTTTTGCAAGTACATTGGGAAAATCAAAATAAAGTTGTGAAGTTTTGCCTGGTTTGCAAAGAAAACAGCAAATGCCTGAATATTCCTTCACCCCTTAGATTAGCTTGACAGAGAAGGCTTAGGAACTAGAGCTGTATCTCAAGCTTGCAAAGTAGCCAGAGAGGAGAAACAAGTAGTGTCTGATAAGGCTTTTCATTAAAACTGTTTAACTTGCTTATAGTTACATTGTGCCAGAAAACTGGTGAGAAAGGCTGAATGCACAGAAGTGGCGGAGGAGCATCCAAACTTCTACGTATGCAATTCTTGCCAAGAAAATCAAAAGTCTGATAAATAAAGCACATACTTTAGTGCAATCCTATAAAGCAGTTATATGTTATTTTTAATGGGTCGAAAAATTCTGGAGAATAAATAATATGCTTGCTTAACAGTTAATAATTTAGTATTAGAAGACTTTAGTTGTAATTTCTGAGGCTGAAAAAGCATTTTGGTTTAAACAGGCAAGTTGGCCGCTGCAGGGAAATACTGCTTTTTCCCCAGAACAGCCTCTGGGCAAGGCTCTGAATGACCTAATAACATGTTTTATCTTTGCTTTAGTTTTTGTATAGCTTCAGTATAGTCTCACCTGAACAGCTGATTTGTCTTTACAACTCCCTCTGAGGTGGTGAAACAATATTTGTTCAGATTTATACGTGGAGATGAGACACAGATGCACCAGAGATCCAAAAAAAGAACTTCACGGTTACAATCCCACTACACTGCCTACAATATGGGTACTTGGAAGGGTCAAATGCCTAAATTTATACTGGGAATTTGGGGAGAACTACAGACATCAGATGGGATAACTAAAACATTCATAATGCAACCATCAGATGAGAGGACATGAGACACTTAAGATGGCCCCTAGAAAAATGCTGAGCAGAAAGGAGTGCTATAAACAGCAAAGTATACAGGATTTTTAAAAATTATTTCCTGTGGGGATATTGATTGTATTTTATTAAATTGGTGTGGTCCTGCTCTAATTCAAAATATCCAGATATTGGATCTGAGTTTGTTTCATCTCACTGTGTAAATGTCTTGCTTACCATGCTTCAGACTGTGCAGAGAAGTACTTAAAATATAGTAAGATAGTGACAATAAAGATTAGAGAGTTATACATAGCTAAGACTTTGGAGAAATCAGTTTGCAATGGAGAAGTTCCAAGTCTTCTTCAAAGAGCACTTATTTTATCGAAGGATTACTTCATTAGGTGTGGGAAGCAAAATCTGATTCTGTGCAGATTTGCCTGAAAACTTAGGCATATAGCATGAAATTTCTGCACATAGCATGAAAGAGAAATACAAGCACCAGTCTTGTAGAAGTTTGCAGAACTGCAGTGCTGAATAAAAACATGGAAATCCTCATCCTAATGATGCTTTTATGATCCTGGAAATCCAGATTAAGATAGGAACATAAACCATGCCTGTGAATATTGGGACTAGCACTACAGTAATGACTAAATATTACAGTTTTGCAGCTTAATCCTGTATGTGCCTAGGCACATGTTCAGCCCTATACAGCATCTCAGCTACATGTCATCTTATTTACACATCATTCCACTCTGCTGAGTTGATGATTTTGTTTAGGAGCAAGGCTATTAATATATGTAAGTATTAACAGAATTGGGCTGAGAACTGTCCAAGTAAAAACCCAAGTTATACTCTAAACTGGACAGATGGATATGATATGCTTTTGGCAGACTTTTGCATTTCCTCCTCAAACAGGTCACAACTGCTTATAAAACAGGGGTTTATTGCAGTATTCATTTATATGATTTATTTTTCCTATGGTTAGAGTTTATAACTCATTTGCTTCATTTCCTGTCAGTATTTTCTTCCCTCTATTTTTTCCCAAGTTGTTAATATATGTACATATATTCCTTTACATAAATAAATAAAAATGTTCTATCCCAAATACTTATGTTTTCCCATGAACAGTTGATGCTCTTTCTCTTCTATCAAAAACTTTAGATAAAAATTATAAGGTTATTAAATCTTAGCTGATCTGATTGCATTCTGTCATACTACACTATGTTGGATATTGTGACCAAAAATCATGAGACCAGGTAAAGACAGAATGTGTAGTATTTACTATATACTTATATTATAAGTCTGGGAAGAAATATTAGACAGAGTAGATAAAAACAGGTCAAAGATAGATTTGTTCTTCTTGTTGTTTTTATTTTTTTTATTATTTCGTAAAAGGGAGGATCATGCCATGGGGGCATTTTTTGATTATAGTTACCTTTTCCTGATTATGGATCTGGGTGATCCCACATGACTTAGGGTACCCTCTCCCTACTGGTGTACTTGGTATCCCTACTGGTATACTTCACACTAAACCAACATGGGAGATGATCCAGTAGTGCTGTTGCAAATTTAGAAAATTTTGGATGCCATCTTCTCTTTCACTAGTCACCTGAATAAATCCTATAGAATTGGCAGTAAATTATCTTGATTTTGCTGAACTATGCAGCTGTAAGTTATTATTCATTTGCAGACAACTGCACTGAATTTCTAGCAAAAATAATGATTTCACCATTTTGACTTTGGTCGTACTCATTCACAAATGGATGGAGATACCAGCCAGAATTTGTCTCGGGTGTTCAACAGTAGCAAAACAATTCAAGGCCTTTAAGGAAGGATTTTAAAAACATGTTTTTGTAGATTTGGTTAGAGAAGAGAACTGTGATCCAGGTATCTTTATTGCTGTCCTGGCTGAAGTCAATAAAGGGCCTCCCATTAATCTCCCTGGGAAATGGACCTGGCCCTACATGCCTTTCTGCGCACTTAGAAAAGCTGTTTCTTGCACAATGATTCTTGCCTCTTGGATGAGATGAAGCAAAGGGATCTCAAGGTACTTTCCCCCACTTTGCAAGCTGCAGTAAGCCAAGTGCCTGCAAGTTTTGCTTCAATGCAAACATTTTTCTGTAAACTTAATGCATTGATGACAACAGCCATGCAAGCAACTTAATGCCATTGATATTGAACGTCAGCTTTAAAAAATCACCTGTAAAAGATCCTACCATTTGCATCTGGTTCTGAATTGAAGAAAATGAGACTGACCCATAGAAGCAGCTGTAGTTTTTGGCATTACTGTTTTTCATTGAAAAACAGTTCCACATCCCTTCCATATTTTAAAGCACCAGATGACTTAGTTTCTTGCCTCTGCTCTTAAAGACACATCAATATATTTAAAATACCTATGTATACTCGAAAAGATCAATTTTTTCCAATACACAAGAATTCAGCAATAATAGAAAACATACTCCTTCCTCTTCAGAGAAATCTGTGAGTATGGAGATGTGCTGGTGACCCCACTCCCTTTGCACCGGTGACCCCAGAAAAAAACAGGATGCTGTGGAAAAACTTGAATTGCCATATTCCTCTCCTGAAGAGAAACAACATCAGTTTTCCAAACTGTCTTTATTGCGCAGCAAAAGCAGAACAATAGATAAAGCACTAACCCCACAATACTGCCATGTGAAAAACCAATTTTTCAATTTTCTGGCAGTTCTGAATTTATTTTATGTTAACCTGTAAAGTAATTTGTCATACAGAGTACTCAGCCAGCTAAAAGCAAGAGGAAAAACAATTCCAGTACTGAATAATGTATTTCTTCAAAACACTCACTATTTCTTTGTACAGCTTAAATAAATGTTTTAAAGAAATGTGGATTTTTAAAAGTTAATTTGGAAGTTTTTATAACAGAATGTTTGGGGCCTTTTTCAGGCTACATAAGATTTTGAACCAATTGGTTTATACCATGTTTGTCCATCAAAATGTAGAAAAAAATAATAAGATTTTACTGGGAAAAAATTCTTATACCATCCACAGGGTAATCAAGCAGTTTTAGTTACAGGACTGAGTCCTCATCAGAGCTGATCACATAAGTGCTCCTCTCAAAACATCTGTGATTACAAAGCTCATAACATATCGCGTGTCCTTTTCAATGTTCCATAATTTTGCCATATAATATTCCCATAACTACAGGAATAGCTAACATCAGAATAGACCAGGTCTCCAGTGCAGACTGTCTATACATCTGGGATCTTCTTATATATTTGAAAAAATGAATTAAAAGAAGACAGAATCAGTGTCAAGAGATCTTCCAGCTTTCCATGATTCACTAAGAGAACTAGATATTCCCACTGCAAATGGCTCAAAGGCTGTATATGGGGAATTGCGCTATTTCCAGCTTTGTGGTGTTAAACAGAAAAAAGTAGCTTTGTGATTCAGTTTATTTGGCAATGCTTTCCTAATTATGGAAATATTACTTGAATCTAAAATGAAGGGCTCTGTTCTTTTAACTTCCCTATTTTCTGTCTACACATTCCTCTTTAGCCAATGGAACATGAAGAGTGGGATACATCTCACCTGATCTCACAAGAGTAAAAAAAGAGGAACCTATTCAAAGCCAGTCTCTGTGGGCTTCCTTTATAATTAATAGAAAGACATAGGTGCTTTCACAGAAGGGTTCATTTCAGATGAATTGTTCTGATGCCTACATTAGGACGAGATGAATAGCCTTCTGAAGGTGCCTGTATTTTTCCATTGACTTAAAAGGGATCCCAGTGTGACTTAGATGCCTGAGGTAAGTAAGATTAATCCTACCTTGAACCAAAAGGGACAATATGGTTTAGTTTCTATAAATGCACTTAGACTTAAATAAGACTAAGGAAATTTCCATTACAGATCAATAATTTCTGACACTACATATTTTCTGAAGAATACATTTATAAAAGTGTGCTTAAAATATTTCTGAGTAACCATTACAGATGAGAAAATAAGAGAACAGAACCTTTCCCACCCTGTCCTCAACAGGATGCTTTTGAACATCTACATTTACATTTTGCTTGACTGACTGAGCCAATTACTAGTATGCAGAAAAGCAGTGTTGAACTCCAAGGGGGGTAGGATCATCCAAAAAGAATGTCCCTAACTTCTATAAAAGGAAAAATGATGATCTTATTAATACATTTTTGTAGTCAGACCAGGATGCCAGGGTGAACAAACGAATGCCATTTTTATAATGCTATGCATGTATCCTGACCTGGGAAGTACCTAACAATGGATGCAATTACCTTTTCTGTGATGGCATATCATTAGTCTCACTTAATTGTCACCTGAGTCACTTGACAAAGATTATTTGATATTTAATACTACAAGCCAAGCTCTGAAATACTTGTGAATTAGAAAGAACTGTACCTTTCCAGGGACAAGAACTGCTGGATCTCAATGCCAAGGTTTAATCACACATAGATTTACAGTGTACTGCTATTTCTAAGGGATAGTGAAGCAGCTAAGTGTGTACTTCTGAGCAGAAATGGCAAACAAGGAATGAATCCCTGAGCTGTCTTTTCTCAGAGACAGTGGGAGAGGGGAAACAGCAAAATAAATGCAAACTGATAAATATACTGTACGCAGATTGACATTTTTTATGGTCACAGTCTATATGCTAGCAAAATATAAATGCAGTGATGTTGAGCTTTCCTTCATTGTTCCAGCCTCTCCCAGCAGCTGGGGTCAGCAGTAAGGACGTGGAGCACATGAAGTATGGCTGGCCACAGCAAGACCCAGATGCTAAGCTAGGGATGATATCTTTTCAGTAGCTGCATCTGGCTCGTTGGCAGGCTCTACAGGCAGATCTGCTGGCAGGCCTGTATTTGCCTCTGGGTCTGTCATCTGTCATGTTGTTACACTGTTGATGGGCTGTCTCTGCTGCCTTGCCCTCCCAGGCTGCATTTGCCTTTCAACCACTTTTGCTGCTGAGGATTATGTGCTGTTCCAGCATTTGGGGATGGCAGTACAAGGCTAAGACGTGTAGTTCAGAGAGCAAGATCAGGACACCATTGTCGGAGTCAGAAATATGCTCGGCACATGCTCGTTAATGCACATTTTAAAAAACAGCCCTGAAGGTTTGGAATTCGCTTGCAGCCTATTTGTTATGCTTTTCTGCTAGTCAGTAATTCAGGGCTCCTGCGACTCATGCACCTTTGTTTTTAATTATGACACTTTCATTTCAGCATATACCTGATGATGACATATACAATTGTTGATTAGCAAAGCAGAAGCCTTAATGAGCAGGGGGTAGCTTAGTGAGCTGGCTGTAAAAATAATATGAAATGTATCATTGATTTCTCCATTCTCTGCTGCATGGTGCATAATAACTTGGAGAAAACCAGTTAAAATAAAATATTAATGGCCTGGCAGTACTGGGAAAACAGCTCACTGTTAACATGCTCAGTAGTGAGAGAAAATTACAGGTTTCATTGTGTATGCTGTACCATCTGCCTACACAGAGAGCTGAAGCCATAGGCTCTCCCAGGGGAAATAGCTGCGGATAAGTTATTCAATTAGAACAGTATTATTGGCCAGCTACCTTGGAGAATTGGGTTGATGATGTTGTGATTATGCTGCACCACATTCCTTCATGTCCCAGACAGGCTGCATCGCTTTGCAACTTCCTTAAGTGCTCACTCAACTGTACAGTAGGTGAGCAATTGAAACAGGGAATATCAGGGACGCTTGAAAGGAAATCAATTTTGAATGAACTTTCTCTGCCTTGCCACAGCCTACATATTCTGAGTCATATTGTATTTTTGCAGACTTCAGTGTAGTAAGTGACAGAACAGGCAGTGGGAGGAAAGAGAATTTCATTGTGTGCATTTAACCTGTGGCTGCGCACCAGATTTCATATGGTTGGTTACAAAATAGTACAATGCTCTTTCAAATGTGACATTCTTATTAGTGACACAGAAGCTTTCAGACAGTACTGCCAGACATGTTTTAAGAAGCTGTTCTGACCCTTTGTCAACAAAGTTCCAAAATGTTCTCTTCTCTTATCTTCTTTGAATGTTGAGGGTTTTTTTCTGGTGCAAAACAGATCAGATCATGGCCTGATCTCTGTCTTGCATATCCTTTTTTTCCTGACCTCCTGCTCAAATTAAAGACATCTGAGAAGCATCATATTCTCAAAATAGAACTCATTCTCACTGTGCTATATGCATAGGAACATAAAGAGAGTGGCTTCTAATTTTTTTTTAATAAGCAATGCTGCACCTAAAGTTTAGATTTTTTAAAAAATTATATTATAAATCCTTTTTCATTACTTAGTCTCATTTTAACTGTCCCTGATTATTTTCAAAAACAACAGGATTTCAAGACAGCCAGGACTTGCTGTAACATTTGTTGTGATGTCTTGTATCACACAGGCTGTAGAAATTTTTAATATCATTCAATGAATTGAAGGAATTGGTGCCCCTTTTAACTAAACAGCAAAGGTTTATGACTTTACCATTAAGACTCAAAAAGTCGAGTTTTTTTAGGAATTGTTTCTATGTTCAAAATTGTAGTCATATATTTTTTCCTAGGCTGTCACACACTGATGCAATCTGGAAAATCTAAGAGGGAATGCTACAAGGGGAATTCTTGGGAGAGGCACATTTTTCAACTGTGCTTTAATCAGAGCTGAGCTCTCCTGGAAAGGTGACTTATGCCTGTTCTAAGCTCACATCACTATCAGTAATCTTTTCCTCGATCTTCAAAGCTGTATGTCCTGTTAAACAAAGATGTACATCGTCCACCAGGCTAACGGGAGGGAGGCATTTGCGAGGTGACAAATGAGGTCATTGCCTTTGCAGCTGAAGAGTCCCCAGACGAGCTCAGAAAGGTGCAATCTCTGAAAGCAGTAGTGATGCTGCATGACTGATAACACCAAGTGGGTTCATTTCCTTGCCATTTATTTTTCATTGAATATAATGGGCGCAGGTTGGCAGCAGGGAGATACCCAGACTGATCACCTTGTCCTTGTTGCAGGGCTTTGCTCAGGGAGAGAGAAAACATAGTCAGCCACCCCAAATGCACAGAGCAAGGTAGGCCTGGAAGGGAGAAAAGAGAAGACTCTCAAGCTGTGGGAGCTCTTGTACTTTGCGAAAATTTGGATCATGGTAGTGACTTCTTTTGTAAAGTGCCTTGAAAGGACAGGACAAAAACCAATGTCTTGGAATGAAGTAATAATATTTATTCATACCTGCTTGCACCAACCATTTTGAACCATTTTCTGCAAATCCTCTTCATGCTGCACCTTACATGACTTCTCTCTCAGCTCGCATCCTCCCTTTTGTCTGAACATCTGTGTGACTTGTAGACAGTGGGACAGTGGGACAGCTTTGAGCTTCGTGCTTGCAGGGCACCAACACATAAAGCATGAATATGGATGAAGTGCTGCTGCACCATGTGTGCTCATGCTGCTAATGATAAATATGATAATAATGGCAGTCCTACACTCCGCAAGAAAATCCAGCTTCCCCCATGTGCAGCCTCACTGACTGAGTCTGGAAAAGGCAGAATTCATCTATCAGCACCTTGTAGGGCCATAAAATACATTGACTTTTTAACTTCTTCCACTCTATAGAACCACATTTTTACATGCAGTCTACAACATGGAAATTATTATGGGACTCCTGGGATATGCAAACCACTGACTGAATGGAGTGCCATTTCCTTTTATACTACCAGTGGAGAAAATTGTGCCATCTGAACCCACATGCTCACCAGCTGATGAATGTGAGGCTACTAGCTTGGTCTTCATTCAGAGCTCCCCTGTCCATTAGCACACCTGCGGTCTATTTAGCTGTAGCATATGTGAGCTGCCTGAGCAGAGAAACCTGGAAGCACAGCCCTGGATCTGGCTAGAGGCTGTGGCTGAAGCAAAATAGGTGGCTGCACACCATACGTGTTCATGTAGTGCCCGTTGGTGTGACACTGTCATTCAGAAACAGCTGGACCTTACGGACAAGCTATCCTTCAGGAAGATGATTACTTTCTGCAGGCTGCCTGTGAAACCTGTGAGATGAGTGGACACACAGGCACCCTGCTCTGCCACTTAGTCCTGGGGCCATCCTTCCCTCACACCAAGGGGTTCTGCTGTCCTGTCACAAGCAGTGACCACGTAAGTGACACAAAACACAACCAGGCCCTAGGCAGTGGAGTTTCCATCTTCAGAGCTGATTTAAATATTTCAGCCAGTTTGAGTGGGTCCCTGATTATGCTGTTTCCTGGAGATGGCCTCCAAGAAGTATGGGACTTTCCTTGGATCAGAAATGGGAAAAACAAGTTGGGCCTGCAAGACAACTCATTGAAAGCTGTGGGTTTGATTTTCAGTTTCCTGAATACTTGTCTAAGTTTCAAGTAGTGAGTGTGAGACTTGATTATCTTTAATGAAAAGAAGAGCTATGGGGTTCAGCAAGAGATCATTATGAGAGAGGGGAAAAAAAAAAAAAAAAAAAAAAAAAAAAAAAAAAAAAAAAAAAAAAAGGCAAGCATGAACTACAAATCTTGGGTTCAGTGAAGTGAAGAAAGAGGAAAATGCTTGGTTATAGAGATATTTAATTTTTTCTTTTTACTCTGGCTTCCCTCATCCAGGCATGAAAAACTCTTAACTTCCCAATTAGCCTGGCTACATGGACTTCCTGAAGAGGCCTGACCCTAGGAGGATGTAGAGAAGGAAAACCATGTTCCTAGTACCAACACCCTGCGTAGCAGTGACAAATAGCTGGTTGTACTGATTCCAGATTTTTTCCATGGCACAGTCAGGCAAACCGAGCCAATCTGCTTGCATGGTCCTGAACTCGCCAGTGCTGGAGTGAACTGTGTCAAAAAGCTGGGGCAAGACACCTGTCTTAGGAAAAGGTGAGGCTTGAATGTCCTGAACGGATCTGCGGCTGACCTCCTCTTTTCACGCGACTCTGACTGTAAATACAGGTGAGTAAAGCTCAGTCTGCCCCTTCTTACACTTCTACCTTTGTTCAAACTGACAGCTAAAATGACCAAGCTCCCAAAACTTAAACTACTAAGCCTCTATTTGAACACATACTACATTTTTTATCAGATTCTTTACTGTGGTAATTTCCAGAGTAGGAAAAGTTCCGAACTAGACAGGAGAGATTTTGGGGTGTTTTTGTAGATTCACTTCCTGAAAGATTGCTTTGCACCTGAAGTTCAGATAAAAAAATAATTATATCAATTTGTTTAAAAGAAGCACTGTTTGGCAAAGGACATATTGTAACTTAGACCTCTGAAACCACTTATTTATGTTGCAGCCAAAAAAAATCTTTAAAATTACTGAAACAATTCTTTACAGGCTCTGGAAAGAAACTAGATGTCCCTACTGGACAATATCTTCGGCAGCCTGTCATCTGGGATGTGTATTTATTATTCTAACAGAAGCTGGCAAGGGGGTATGAAGTGCAAAGCAAATTGTACCTCTCCAAATTATGTCTTTTATTTAATTGTTTTAAAATCCTATTTTAAAATGTTATATTCATCTAATTTTTGTGCTTGGAGAGATTCCAGGGCTGTCTAATGTTAGTGGAGAACAAGGAGAGTTTTTTGTACATATCTGCCTTTGAGAATTTTACAATAGTGGATATTTGTGTTGTTTCATTTTTGTACATACTTCCCCCTCAGGGGGAATTCTGTATCTGGAAGCACATGTTAATTTAACCCTTGAGTAGAGCTGCAGCAAAAATGGTTTGTGTTTCCTCCTTTGGGAAACCAGTGGTGATGGTGAAGAAACAAGCTGTCAAAGACTGAGGGTTTACTGTTGTTTCTGTCACCTGCTTATTTGAATTGTGAGCATTGGTGCATATACAATTTACCAACAGGAGCCAGGAGCAGGTCCTAATATATAAGTTAAAAAATCCACTTCCTATTGTGTGACTGAGATAAGCAGGATGTTGGAGAGATGGGTATACCAACACTACCACAGAAGTGTAAATTCATCTTGTCACAAATGTCAGAAGTGTTCCGTTTTTAAGATCCTCCATTTTAAAAGACTCTAAGACTGACACACAAGGAAGAGAAAGGGAGCTTGCCAGATGACTGTTGAGAAGTTACATTGGTTTCCCAGGGAAAAGTACTGAACGGGTTCGTTTAAAGGGAGAAAAAGGAAAAATAAGAATCAGAACACAAGGGGTTTTTAAAATTTGTAACGCAGACTCAGCATGGGAGAGAAAGGATAAGATTTAAGCTGATGAAAAAGCTATTCTCTCATCACTTCCTACTGGCCAAATGTCTTCCTAATGGTTGTTGCAAACACAGCTAAATGTGTCAGCAATGAGAACGTGTATTTAAAGAAGAAAACTTAATCTTTAAATGCCAGCAAGAGGAATAGGGGGAGAACTAATGGTAGGTACCCTTTTCATGATTGTTTTTGCTCTAACATGTTTGATGTGAGTGGTAGTTTACAAAGCAGTCAATAGGAAGGTATCTGCCAGCCTTGAGCCCAGTTCATAGTTCTTCCAGCTGACCCCACAGAACCCGAGAATTGCACCAGGTGGTGCTCCATTAGGATTAGGGACAGACTAATCCCTGAAAAAGAGATGCTTGTTCTTGGACAAGACATTAAAAGAAAGAATCTTTAGAAACCTGTAAAACATTCCTACAGCTAAGGCTTCATTTGTGGCATTGAAGACGTTGTCATTTGTGCTGGATAGATAATGGTGGAGAGGTTGTTATAATGCAGCCAGTTAACAGCTGGACTGGAGAATGTACACAGGGCACATACTTTCATTTCAAAGCCTGGGTTCATTGAGCCTTTGTTTTGTATAAATGCCTTTCTACCCAAGACAACCACATTCCCTACAGTCAGAAAGGAACAATTTGAAGAAGCAGCAAATACAGCATGTTCAATGTCCAGCTATGCTCTGACTCTGCCTTCTACTTCAGGCAGACATGTTCCAAGCTGATGTGCCGTGCAACATCATTCAATCATAATGTTGGCAAGGTGGTAATGTAACCAGATCTGGCATGCACAGCTATCTCAAAAGCTCAAGGCACTGCCTCCAAAAACAATTCACATTCAGCAGGAGGTAATTTCTTTGCACTAGTTTCCAAGCCCACTTCAGCTGACACTTCCTCCATAAGCCATTCTCTCTTCCTTTCTCAGCATGGTCAGCTTACCAACACTTACAGGTCTCTACATCCTTGGTATCTTATCAGCATCTTCCTGTGCAAAGCTTTTCTACTAAATGGTTCACATTCCCAAGCAGCTTTCCGTGCAATTTTCTTGGGTGATGACATGAGCCAGTGCTCAGACAATCACCTTTTCCTTAGGCTTCCTGTGTAGTTTTGAATATTCAAAAATATAACCTTTCTAAGGGGAAATTATTGATTACCAAAACCAACAAGCACCAGCTCAGACTTTTGAGCTTTTCTCAGTCAGTCATTCTGTGGGCCACCAATGTAAACAAAATGTTTTGCTAAGAAAATTATTCACTTAGAGCAGAAATCAGGACTATATCTCTACATGATAAAAATGTTTCACACCTGGGATGAACAAATGCATGACAGCAAATTAACTTCAGTTGTTTTTCACACTATAGGTCATTTATTCTGCTTGAAAATGAGAAATCGTTACTGTCAGTATCAGACAAACAAGACATTTCCAATTCTAAGTCACTTAAAGAGTTTATTCCTGATATTCCAAGAATTTAGTGACAGTGTGAGATATAGCATATATACTTCAAATATTCAAGTAACTTTGGCTTTTAGTATGCCAAAAGAAGGAAAATAGGGTGATACTTATCATCTGGATCTAAGCTGTAGCAGTGACAAGAAATATATTTTCATTTCCACAATAATCTGTTCATCTAAGCTAATTTAGGAGAATATAGGACCTGCAATTGCTAGGATCATATTTTCTTAATCAACTTTGCAGTTTTCTGTCATACAAGCTTTGTACTTTTCTTCATTAAACCTACTGTAGCAGTTTTTGCAGTGGTCACTTAAAATAAAAACTGAGGGCAGATTAGGGACCAGGAAAATATATATGCTTGTCAGTTCTTAAAGCTGGCAAGCAGAAGTCAAGTTTGCACTTAGTTTCTGGATTTATTGTCTTGAGAGCAAAAGCTCACCTATGGAGCACAGCCTGTGATTAGTTACATACTAATAAAACACTTCCCAGAATATTTAGATGCTATTTCTGTGCTATTTGACATCTGTTTTTTAATTTTAGTGCCAACTGACTCACTTTAAGGGCTAAAGCAGAACTGTGCAAATGATCTTCCAAAGGACTGGTGTGAAAAATCCCACAGACTTTAATAGGACCAGCACGGCATCCCTAGGTAGTTTCTCACCAGGACCTCATCTGGGTCTTGGCTGATTTCTGGTCCTTTCTAAGCAAAGGTGTGCACCCACTGCTGCATGTGGGGCTTCTGCATGTGACTAAGGCCATATGTACAGAAAGAGAGAGAGAGAGAAAAAATGAAGGTGATTTGGGGAAATTGGTTGATATGGTCCCTGCACATTGGGGATCTCTCAGGTCAAGAGTACTGAGTGTGCAGGCTAAAGTCCAAATTTCCAAAGAAACACACATACACAGATCATGATATTCATAAATTTAAAATCTTACATTTGGCTGAAAATAATATCAATCACTTGACCAGCAAGTGAACAAGCTCGCATATTTTGATAGGTTTCCTTAAAAATAGTTGCTAGTAAAACAGGATTTCTACCACAAAGTCAAATGCAAGTTTTTGCTAATTAAAAAAAAAAAAAAAATTGTTCCTTCAAGTAGAGACTCTGTCCCCATCAGTTCAAAGGGGTCCCCCTGAATCTCAATTGGAACTATGATCCAATTACTGTTTAAAGAAACTTACGGAAAGGACAACTGACTGAAGATAGAAGTCTGAGAGTGGGGAAGTGAGGGTGGATGCATTCTCGTATGAGTAAAGTGAGGACAATTATACTTGTCCTGAAGTTTTGTAGGGACTGGAGTCAACTCTTTGGGATCAGGTTTGGACCTGCTTTCTGTTCTTCTACTCCTCCCCCTCCCTTTCACTATGTACAGATCCCATATTTATATGAAAATAAACCCTTGCACTGGCTCTTTTGACTCTCACACACATTAACCAAAAGGGTATCTTAAAAAAAAAAGCTCTGTTTGAGGCAGTACTGGCAGACAGTGAAAGACTGCTGTCAGATGCTTTCTGCTGGGAAATAAAAGGGAGACTGCAGGGAGCCTTTACCTTGGGAATCCCAACCAGGGCAAGATCACAAAGAGCTAGCAGCTCTTCTTACTTCTCTCCATGTACTGGGAGTTGTCAACATAACCAGGGGACTTCATTATCATGCTACAACAATGCCTGAAAGGAGAATTGCATGATGATGCATTCCCATGTTATTCCATGCTTGTCACAGGTGTTGAGGTCCCTGAGCTGTTATCAGTGAATGTCCAACTGATGGGGAAACATTTGAAGTCTTCTAACTGCTGAAAAAAAACTGTGTGCTCCTATTTATTGTGAATAGGTTCTGCCTGACTCCCTAAGGCATGTCTGTGCAAATCTTAACCCTTACAGCTTCAGATCTTCAGACCTTCTGCTTCAGCCAGCAGGGCTGTGAGTCATTGGATTGCCTGGAAACAAGCAGGGGGCTTTACAAGCCTCATGGCAGAAGAATTTAAGGTCTGGGCAGCTGGCCAAAACTTGAGGTCTTGTAAAACTTGTTTCCGTAAAAGAAAAAGATTGATTATGGAGTTAAGATTTACTTGATGAAACTATAAATCTGTAAGGGATATATACACAGTCTTGTTTCCTTCGCTACAAGAGGAATCAAACAAGAAATTAATTCTTCAGTCCCAATTCCAAACACACAACTGAAAACTATGGTTTTTTGCTTTTCACTCTACATTTCCTCTGTCAATCTACCATGATATCTGATGATTTCTTTCAGCTTTCTTAGTGTTTTTCTGTATTTCTTGAGAAAAGCTCTTCAAACAATGCCTTTCATACTCCAGAGCAATTTTAGTTTAAAAATAAAGCATAAATCTGGTAATAGTTCTATTTCCTCTCCCCTCTCTCTCCCCTTTATCTTTTTTCTTTTTTTGAGTTTTGAATAATGGTATTTAAATTGCAAAGTATCTCAGGTCTTACTCAGTTCTTTTGTCCTATGTATTATTTTAAAGAATTTAATCCAGGACTTCCATATGATCCTGTTTCCATGCAGAGAGAATTATCACTGCTATGAACAGTAGTACTGATCAGTTTTGCTATTCAGCAGTAATAAACACCAAACTACTAAAAGAGGGTTTCTTAACATCAACATTGTTGCCAAGATTAGTATTTCACAGCTTCCCACAACCTCTAACAATATCACCCACCCTGCTCCTCATACCCTTGTACATTTCCACTTCAGTACACCAACTAGCCTGGACAAAATTTCACCTTAGTTTGTTTTCTCACCACACAGCTGGAAAAGCCAATGGCTTTGCTGATAAAGGTGGCTTGGTTTTTTGTGCTTAACTGCAGTACTTACTATTGGACACAGCTTAAAGAATTGCCACACCATTATGAGGAAGTTTCTCCACCTGATGATTTTTCTCATCTGCGCTGGCATGGCCATAACCTTTGGCCCTCATCATTCAAAGTAGAAACTTCATTCTAACAGCATTTAAGACAATAACTTCAAAAAAACTTTTTTGAGACTGTTCCAGTATATCCTGCCCCATTCCTGGAAGGGATTCAAGGTCAGGCTGAATGGTGCTTTGAGCAATCTGGTCTAGTGAAAGATGCCCCAGCCCATCATGAGGCAGAGCAGTGGAACTAGGTGATCTTTAAGGTTCCTTCCAACACAAACCACTGAATGATTCTATTATTATTTGGAACAAAAGATCCTTAAATACAATTGTTGACACAATCTTAACTTCAGACATTCATATCTTATGGAAAGCAAAACATCGCTGAAGAAAAAAGCCCCATTAATTATCCATTAAGGTTGTATGATATTACACAGCAGAAGCTTTTCGACTTCAACCACTTTCTTTGACACACCCTTTATGAGATCTTCCCTGCCAGCTCATCTTTAGGCACATGGAGACAACCTGCTCCTGCGCCTTTATATTTCCTCCTAGAGAAATGTCCAGCTTTCCTGGATTCCTCTGCCCTTCAGGAGTGCCTCCAAAGAGACTCTCTCAATCAGGCCCCAAAATAGGGGCTAGAAAGAAATGGGAGAAAGGAGCAGAAAAAAGGGAATGGAAAAAGAAGGACAGGTAGAAGGAAGGAGGCAGGTCATAGCAGGGCTATCACCAGGGCAGGGCAGGCAGGGATGCAGCTGTGCAGCCTGGGCAGGGGTGAGTACCAGGACTTGTGGTGGAAGCTCCACTGGACATGGATCAGGGCTCTCAGAGTCTCAGGGTGAGCCCTTAAGGTCTTTTCCAGCCTGTTTGGTGATTATAACTAGAATGATGATGAGGAGAAATACAGTGAAATTCTCTAAATAAGTGTAAAACAGTAAAGTTCCAGGTAGCTAACATGGAAACCTTGGTTATGTCGATATTGCCACACCACACTTCCCCCATTATGGCCTACATGTCCCGTTGCTCAAGGAACCTCAGCGCCAGAGAAAAAAAGAATTTTTAAATGAACAAAACAGGTGTTCCTCTTTCCCCAAAGTTTATTTTTGATGTTAATGCAAGTTTTATTAAATATGCAAAGTAGTTTACAATGCAGCACGTTTAAACTGGTAAATCAATAAGAAAATGGGAAAGGAGGGACAGGAGCTGCATTTTTTTCCACTGAAAATGTTAAAAAGCAAATGTGTACCTGTTGGTGAGGTAAGAAAATGATCTTAAGAATTAAAAATGCTTCATCTCTTCCCTGATTTCTGCCCTTTTTAATTATTTTCCAAGTCCTTGGCAGAGGCTCAGGAAACCCAGAGCAGCCTCTTGCTAATCTCGCACAGCTCTTTCATGTTGAAAGTGCTGATCTAACAATCCCCAGGTGCATGGTTGGGAAAATTGTGGTTATTGTTCTGAGAACTTGCCATGGGGCAGCTGACCACAGATTTCTAATGTGTACCAGATGGGTCCATGGCTCTTACTTTTTACAGAGATTATTTGGATGCACTCTGAGAATAACTGTAATAGTCTGCACTTTAGTGGTAACATGAATTTTCTGTGAATTAAAACTATTTACCACTGCCAGAGGAAACACAAAGGGAAATGCCATGAGTTTCTAGAACCACACCTAACCGTTTTTTTAAATGTTTGATTAAATGTGAATTTAACGTTTTGTGAGGTTTTTTTCTTCAGTATATTCCTTATGTAAATCCCCAGAATAGTGGTTCAGACACTGAGTGGTAAAAGATTCATCTCAGCTGCCCCTATATTCTGTCTGAACCAAGATGCTCAATTTCAGTCCTCTCATCTCGCTCTACAGTCAGTGGAGAGAAGCAGGCAAACATTTGGTGCTTCTCTAAAGTACTCTGAGGTGGTCTCTATATGTGTCTAATTCTCTCCATTGCCCATGAGGGGAGTCCAGGACAGCTAGGCACATGAACATGCCTAAATGCAGAGAAAAGTCTTACACCAAATCCTCTGGTTGTTCTTACAGGTGGAGATGAAGAATGAATGTGATGGTCATTCCTCCTCTGCCTTGCAATAGTGGTGTTGGGCTCCAGATGGAAGTTATGAATTTTGTCAAATCAAGGCACTACCAATTAGCAATAATCATTCCTGACCAAAAGCTATGGAGGTAGGTACCAAACCAAGGTACCGCTTAAGCATGTACTTAACTTTAAACATGTAATTAATAGTACTGACAAGTTAAGCACTTGATTAAGTGCTCTGCTGGATTTAAGCCCTCTTCTTTCAACCAATATTCACCTTCTTCTTGCCAATAGAGCTCTGACAGGAATGAATTACGCAATTGGGATGTTCTACAAAAGAAAAGCATGTCTCCTGTGACATGCACAAAGATACATTTGGGTTTAATGAGAAACCATGTTTTTAAAATAATAGGAAGGAAAGAAAGATCAGAGAAAATGTCCCTATCAACTTTGTTCTGAAAAGTCATGAGTAGATATTTTTATTAAAGCAAGCTGCGTTTCCTTCATTCTTTCCCCCTTAACTTGTAAAATTGAAAGTGGTTTTACAAGGAAAATCTACAATTCTATTTGGCATGCAGAATGCTGAAGAAAAGTCCCGAAAAGTCCTTGGCAAAGAAGGCAAATATTTTTACTTGTCAACTTTAATGATTGAATAGTAGAATTTAAAGCAAGAAATCATGGAAATTGTCCCAATAAAGAAATCACCTGACAAAAATGTTTTGCCTCTAGGAAAACTGATTTCTGATATATGCAACTCATCCAAATATTTTTTAAATATATTTTTGAACTTTTTTGCTAGATATTTGGTAATGTTTCTTCCTTTATTTTTAGAGTTGTACACCTTGCATTTGGTCTAAGATTGCACCACGCAGTGTTCAAATTGATGCTTGACATGCACAAATTCAGGAAATCTATATTTAATGTTCATAGATTAACTGAATCTCCCATTGGAGATATATCTCCAAACTCTGAACTCAGTTTTTTAATTATTTACCTCAATCTATTGAAAGTTAAAAGATCAGTCAGTTGCTGAAGATTTTCTTGGCTTAATCTAAAATAACAATGATGTCAAAATGCTCCCATTGCAATTCCAATATTTCTGCAATGGCCAGATAGGAAAGGACCCAGACAATAACTGGAATGCTCTAATCTCACCGAAAAATCTACCTGAGCTTAAAACTGCCCCTACCTTTTTATAAAACAACAAAAACTCTGGTGGAAACTTAGGCAATTCTAAACAGGGAAAAGCATCAAGGTGGCTGTGTGCAATTCCCCAAATTAAAGAGATGATATGGAAAACAATACAAAGTAGTCATTTTTCTTTTTGTCATGTAAAAGTTCAGTTTCAACACAATTGCTGACTAAAGCTGTGTCGCAGCATAATATAACATCCTTATGCTTGTAAGAAACCAAGTTACCGCTAATATGAGAATTTTGAAAGAATTTCCTGACTTGTTTAACAAAAACCCCTCATCCCCTGTAGTGCAAAGTCAGTATTTCACAGAGAGGAGAAGGATGGAGTTTTGAAATTGCTAGCAGAATGCACATGAAGGAATTAATTGCCTGCCCTGGTAACCTTAGGTAGCTGCAGCTTTAGCAGAAACAGTTTTCTGCATGGGTCTGGAGTCCCTGGGTGTAGGGATGTGCAGGGCTTTTTCCCATGGCTCTATGGAATTCTAGCAACTTTGTAGGGAGTCCAGACTTCCCCCTGGGTTCGAGATACTGAACAACTCTATTCTTAGAGGTAAATGTGTTGCATTTATTTTTACATAGGACATTGTCCAACCCCTACCTCTCATATCTGTAGACCATGCATCCATTTTAGTGAGATATTATACAAATATACTGAAACAAGCACATTCGAACCCCTCCTGTTGACTACTTCTGCTATACAGTTGTTACTGCTTTTATTGACAATTTCCTCCTGAGGAACTTGTGAAACCAGATTCAGATGTTAGTATCAAGTTCTTTTCTTACTCTCTTCATAGACTAAGACTCTGTTTCTAAGGACTCTTCATCTGTAAATACCTCCAGAGTACTGCTTGACTTGCAATTTCTTAGTTAATTAATGTCTGGATGCAATCCTGTGCTCTAGGATAACCCTGCTTGAGCAGGGTGGATCAGATGATCCATTCTGTGGTTCTACTCATTCAAATTCATGTTCTCAGGATGACCTCATCATATTAAAACACCATATCCACTTCAGTGGCCCAAAATGTAACATTATTCAGCAGACACCTAATCCTTCTCAAAGTACTTGGGAAAACCAGGGACTATTTGTTTTCTCTGCTCCCTACTGCATCCCAAACACTATTTAAATATCAATTTACATGCTTTGTAAAATAATAAGTAAATTTCTTTTAAATAAAAATTCTTTAGCTTAACAGTTTTATACCTTATACTGAAGGACTCATTATTTTCAAGCTCAAAAAGAGGTAGGTGTCAGAATCCACTGTTACATAAATTACAGGTTTAAAATATAGATTTTAAAGGTGTTAATTATGGATCACGTTTTGAAAAACTGCTACTTGGGGTTTTTTAGGTACCTCTCTTTTTGACAAGCAACCAATCTTGGTTTGGACCCTACCAAGTACTGTAGGGTCCATTTCTTTTATGAGGAATTTGTTACTCAGCTCCAACACCTGCTCTGTATTCAAAGAGGAAAGCTTTGAAGTGTACAGGAACTAGGACTCTTGGTCTGCTAAGAGAAGTCTTCAAGTGGCAGAGCTTGACCACATCACTGGCACCACAAAGATATTTGTTCCCTATGAGACACCGGATTTTGGAACAGGATGGTGGAGGAATAAATGGAGTATTTAAAGCATTTTGCAGATACTTTTGGAAAAAAATAATATTTGGATGAAGTGTATTTTTGCCAAAAGTTATATGCATTGTTACTTAAAACTTAGGGGTGGTGATTTCACCTTTTTGCTGATGAAAAATTTTGGGGAAAAAAGCTATCATTATCTGATGCTGGAGAAAAAAAAAAGTCACTTTTCATCACTTTCACTGGTGTGGTTTTTTGGTGCAATTTATTCTTTATATTTCCAAGGTACTTCAATAAATCAGGACTGTGTAAATTAGTACCACACATCTGCTTCAGAATGACCTTGTCTCTATATAACTATGTCCACAGTCTTTTGATCTGTGTTCCTAACCCAGCTATACTTTGTTATATTTAAAGAAAACAATTCTTGGGCCTCTCTTCAAACTTGACAGAGTATTAACTTCCAATAATTTTTAGAAAATTATTGATCAAAATTCAGAAATTCTACTGCCAGGGTCATTGTTCTTACTCTTAAAAGGAACTATTGGTCTATTATGAATGCTAGAAGGAGCAATCAGCATAGAACACTGTTGATAATTGCTGTAATGTAGTTTGCCTTAATCTCAGTTATTCTTGTCCTACTCTTCATCTTGTTGACTATCTGATAGAAAAGAGACTTTCCTCATACAAGTCCTAGCAAAAATATAGGCCTCACACACCCCTAGTTTTCCCCATTACAGAGATTCTGTAAGTTTCAGTTTCCCAGAGCTGTACCAAGATCTCAGCATCCTGGCTGCTCAGGATCCTCAGAGTTCCTAAATGGTGCAAGCATTCTGTACCCCGGGAAACCTCTATGAAGAGCTACCAAGGCAATTATCAGGCTTATGTGTCTGTCTCATGTCAACATTTTTTCTCAAAGGGTAGTGCAGCAGAATCCCCAGACAGGAGACTGAGGTAGGGCACTACAGATTCCAGGAAATATTTATTAGAGCATCTTTAAATATTCAAATTCTTAGAATCACAGAAGCATAGAATCATAGAATGGTTAGCATTGGAAGAGATCATGTCATCTATTTCCAGCCCCCTGACCTAACCAAGGAGACCCTTCACTAGACCAGGTTGCTCAAAACCCCCACACAATGGCCTTGAACACTGCCAGGAATGGGACATCACAGTCTCTGTGAGCAGCCTGTTCCAGTACAAAATTTCTAATGTGAATAGAAATGTCAATGAGCTACACAGCCCATGGCTGGTGCCAGTGGGTGTTACAAGCCCTGGGCACTTGTGGAGGCTCTTGCTGTCTTGAGCTCATCAGTTCTTGTGGATTCAGCAGGACCATTAGTTTCTGGAACTCCAGTTGTGACACTTTCACATTTGACCTCTCAGCACAAGTTTTTTGCCTACCCTTTAGCCTTCTTTGTGGGAAATATTTCTCCATCCACACCAGTAGTTACATACACATAAATTCACACACCAAGGGCTATTTACCACTGGCTCACCTGCTAAGTAAAGGTAGCAATGTAAGGTGGATCATACAGTACACAAAATGAGAAATTAACAAGAAATTAATGTATTTTTTCCTGTTTTCTTTTAGATATAAATAAAAATCTCATTGTGAAATCTAGTAGTCTTCATAATTTGACCTACAGAGTTTGCTATCCCTATTGTTCTTTGCAACCATACACTTAAAATGCACATAGTGTTTGTGATTTGATTCTGAAAGGCTTACTTGCAGATGTTGGGGGGAGAGTTGCCTATGTGTTAGCTGTTCTGAGTAGAATTTATAGGATTGGGCACTATTTTTTGAAATGCATACTGTGAAATATATGGATACAAAACCCAGGCACATTAATATACAATTATGTTGTAATTGTGAAACCTTAACACCACGTTAATTCTTCCATCTAGTATGTGATACATTTGAGAAAACATATGGCACATAATCCTTTCCAAATGGTTTTAGATATGAAAAGGTGTCCTCTATGAGCCTATGTCACTGAGGAAGGGAATGTTTTCTCATTTCTCTGGGTGCTGGAACCCCATGACGAGCAGATTTGCATAACAATTAACCTCTAAAAATAATTTATAACCTCTCAGATGAGAAATCAGCTTCGGGGTAGTTAAAAGGGGACACATTCCTTATTAACATGACTGTTTGTATAAAGGAGACATCAAAGCAGCGTAGACAGTCCCTCTTACTTCCTATGCACAATAGAGAGTGCACAGTGGTGCTTTGCTTCCATTATTTCCTGCAGAACTGTTAGGAGAGGGGGAGAGACAGAGAGAGGGTTCCTTTATTAACAGAAACTCATATAGCCTTATACAGTATTTAAAAGATTAAACACTCCATTGCTTTTGTGCTCATACAAAAGGGCAAGAATCCCCTTATTTCTTACAGCTGTCCTGCCAGGCTGACAGTGGAGATGTTCTGTTTTCACTTACTGTCTCCCTGGCTCTGGGGTGTGGACAAGGAAAATGTAAGGGCAGGGAGCAGCCATGAATAGGACAACATGTAATTTAGAAGTGCTTGTGGTTTCACACAGCCAGGGCTAGTCCCAGGATAACACACTACATCTGAAGTTAAATCCTCTCTCCCATAGAAGAAAACCAGTTTATTTTGACCATTTGCTCTGTCTTGTACTCTACTAGGGCTTTCTCTCAAACATTTCTCTTTGTTGCTCAGAAGTCAACATTCAGCGTCCCTTGAGGCCTAAATCCTTTCAACTTTACTGGAGTGTGTGCTTGCTTACTTGTTTTGATAGATATCAATAGACTCTGCTTTGCAAAGCCTGCCCCAAATAGCCCACACACTAATGAAACTGTTCTATCCAGAGATACTCCAACCACTGTTTCCCTCTGCTGTGACAATCTATCTCCATTACTCGGCTTGGTGTGAGAAGACACAGCTCTGTTTACAGTGGCTTAGTGCTTGCCTCCTGCACAACTTCCTGGAGAGCACTCCAAGTAGAAACAGCAAATGCAGCTACCTCCTAGGCACAAATGCACATCATGAACTGAAAAAGTTGGTTTTCTCTTCTGTTTCCTGAACATTGCAAAAATTTTGGGCATTGGCAGAAGAGATGTTAAATCATAACAGTAAATAACAAGAATAAAAACACTGGCAAATCAGTTCCCCATTATTTTCAGCCTCAATTTTACACTGGAACTCTCACAAGAAAATCTGCCACAGGATTTTGTTCCCCAGTTTTGCAATCCCAAGTGGCTAGAAAAGCTTCAACCAATCAGCCAATATGTGACATCCTTGGCTAGGTTAAAACATTCATGATGCCAGTTTTTATCCATTGGGCAGGATGTGAAAAAATGGGAAGGAGTTCATCCAACATTCAGTCTGTTCAGCCAGCCTGTGTGCTGCTCTTAGGAAAGGGATTAATGCAGTCCCAAGGTGCTTACTGAAGTGTTTTGTACTATTTTGAGAACATACTCACTTTGGTATTTGTGATTTTAACTATCCATGCTAGTTTTTATAAATAGTGGATATTTATTATATACATAAATACCCATACATTGAACCTTCTTTTTGAAAGTATGGCCTTTTAAGCACCACTTAATGTCTTTGGTGATAGCTCAAAACACAGAAAAATAGAATCATATGCTTTTGCTTGGAAGGGATCTTTAAATATTGCCTTGTCCAGTCCTGTTGCCACAGGCAGGAATCCTTTTCACTAGACAAGGTTGCTCAGTGCTCCATCAAACCTGGCCTTGAACACTTCCAGGGCTGGGGCACCCCCAACTTCTCTCTCACCACTCTTACAGCGAAAGAGACATTCTTATGTCCAATCTAAAACTACCCTCTCTCAGTTTAAGACTGTTGTCTCTTATACAGTCATTACAGGCTTTAATAAAAAGTCTCTCTTTTCCAAAGAGATTTCCACAGAGCCTTCTCTTCTCTAGGCTGAACAACTCCAACTCTCTGCAGCTGTTCACTGGATTTCAACCTCTGAAATGCAGTGTTGTGGCTTATAAATGTATATTTATTGGTCTTCTTATTGGGGAGGTCTTCTTATTGACAAAATCAGATAACCTTTTAACTAGAAAAAATTAGTTATGAGCCAAACAAAAACCAAATCTGTTATTCACAGCATCCTTTTCTCAGTCTTATAATACAGATATGTTTATCCATCTCAGTATTTCAGCTGCTGTAGGACAAGAAAACACACATTTTCCAACTCATGTTTCATTTTTATCTTGTAAGTCAACCTTGTAAATTAGACGAAGTTGTATTTTATGTAGGTGAATAACACCAGAGTCCCAATACTACTCATTCCTTTCATGTGACATGAAAATTCTTTTCCATTGCATTCTAATTCAGCGCACTAATTTCTGCTGATTTTGAATGCTTTTTTAAAAATCTTACTAGACTTATGGTTTGGCTGAGGTAAAAAGAAATCCCTCTCTGTTCTCTCACTCTTTCAATCATCTCCATAAATCTATTTACATTTTTATGAAGGTTTATCACCAAAAGGTAATGCACTAACCAAGGCCTTTATCAGACCACCTTTCTGCTGTCAAGGAGATGGAAAAAAACCTCTTTTGACCATTATTTCCATCCTCAATTTTTTGTTACCTACTTCAGTAATTTAGCTGAACAGTGCTGAGTTTATCAGTTTTGCTGTTTGGGAGAGATTTGTCTGGGTAACAAAGGTCTTGAGAAAAGCCATTTCTGCTCTGTGCCAGAACTACACATAGAAACAGACTGCTCAGAGAAATGGTAGAGTCATATCCTTGGAAGTCTTCAAAAAACACATGGATGTGGCACTTGAGGGCCATGGTTTAATGTTGAACAGGCTGATGGAGCTGGGATCATAGTTGAACTTGATGGTTTTAAAGGTCTTTTCCAGTCTTAATGATTCCATGATTCTATGAAAACAAATTATCACGGACTCACATGTATGAGTTTTCCAGCTCCCTCTGCTTACACACCCTGGATGCTACTGGATTTCACAGATGCTACTTCAAATCACAGGCCAGAGTAAGCTAATTGCTCAGGTTTTATGTGGGAGATGGGAGTTGTTATTTTCAGAGAATATATGGCAATATATATGAACTTGAATAATTTGAAATATCCTTAGAGACCCTGACAAACTGTTTCTCATCTCTGAGACAACTGTATAAAGGTGGCAGCCTGAGAACAAGACAGTTGAGGCTTCTTTTGACCACCTAGCCAGACCTCCTACCAAATGACCTAGCACTTCCAAGAGTAAACCTCCCATTCAAAGTCACAGAATGCAACTATGGCATTGAAAAATACAGAGCTCATAGAATTTGTGTTTGGATTAAATAATTTTTGTCAGATATGCCATTTTGACTTATACTGTTTTAAACTTGGAAAAGACAGAGAGAAATGTACACTTGATATTAATTAGGCCAGAGTCAAACCGTTATTCTGGTTTCCTATTAGGCATATATTATTATGCTGTTCTCTGTCTCAGTGACTCAATCTTTTTTGCTACTGATTAGATCCTGATTGATACTGGCTCTGAAATCTCAGCTCCACTGCAGCGATGAGGAGTTGTGCCAGTGCTTTAACTCTTGCCAAGGTATTATGCACTGAGTGCTGTTCTTCTTACTTATCTTTACTGAATGTCTTCTTATTTCATCAGAACTCCTCAACATCTGTGTAGCACTTAGAGTATTAGATTTCTGGTTTCTTTCTACAAAACATTATTCTTTCTAATTGCACAGATAAGTTTTTCAATATGAAAAGAATTGAAAAAAATTGAAACAAGTGAACTGATTTAAAGTAGTTAATAATACAGTTGTGATGAAGGGACATCTGACTGGGAAATCAGAATGCAAGATTGCAGAGTTCCCTATTCACCCCCTATTTTTCAGATTCAAAACACAGTTTAATACTGTAGATAACTGAAAACAATGAAAATAATTAAATCTCATACTTCAAGTCTTAGCCATTTGTCAGTAGAGATAAAAAAGTATCTCCAATCACCATTACTACTCAATTTGGGGTTTCGCTCTCCTCTGTAGCACAGAGGTTTGGATCTGTATCAAGGCAAAAGTATTGGACCAGAGCTAAAATGCTCCTAAGCGCCTAGAAATGATCTTGGTCAGTGTGACCTAAGATTCAGCACTGATTCTGGATAAGGAAGGGACCTTGCACCTTGTACCTTGTACCTAAAACTCAACTGGTTTTGTTTTATGAAACGTGGTTGAGCGTCAACATATTTCAGTCCGAAAAAGATTGTCACAATCCATAGACCAATCTCCATTAACTTCTATTTCTAAGACATGTATGACACAAGTGTTGTGCTTTACTTTCATTCCTTTCACTAATTTTTCTGAAGCAATGACCACCAAATTTTAAAAACATGTCTGCCCCACATCTTGAAAACCTGTTTAAAATGTAAAAATGTGTTTCATTTTGAAGGGATTGAATAATGCTAGGTATAAATTGGAAGATTCATAAAGTTTACGCTGATCACAAAAAGGCACTCACTCTCCAGTCCTTTTAATCTTTTTTCTTAATGTGTGTAATTAATTTAAAAGATGAATTCCATCCTTCCTAACAGCCTTGGTTATTTGAGAAAATTGTTGCTTCTACAACCCCATGTTCCATTTATTCTCCCCTCTCCCCACTTCCTTGGTGCCCATTAGGTCTTACTGGACTCTCAGTGCAAGAAAGGAAGGAGAGAAAAATGGTTAATTAAGAGAGAGAAAGATAATGAAAATTAATTCAAAGCTGGTAACACAATTAGACCTCTCATCACACTATCTATTAAAATCTAGATTAGGACATCAGCTCTATAATTTTTAATCACAGCATATTGGGGTTGCAGATGACTTCAAATTTGGCATCCAGACTGCTGTTTTGCTTAATCCAGGATGCATGAAATACATAAAAAGAAACAAGTTATATTTTTCTTGTGGGAAGAAAGCACTTCTTTAGAGAGTGCTTTATAAAAACTAACCAAAAAAGAAAAAAAAAAAATGGAGTTGTAACAGCCTGATGGCTTCTGAGTATTGAAAAATTGACTGTCATTCTCTACTTGAAACAATGTGTGGATTTATACTTAATGGACATGACCAACACTTTAAACATTTATTTGACCATCCTGGCCACAGGATTAGACTTGTCTGCCATCAACTAATATAAGAAAAGAGGGACTGGAAAGTTTTGAAGGTTTGCTTATGGTCTTGCTAACTGAGATACAAGTTTAGATTCTGAGGAACCATGATTTTAGAATCTGTCTTACCAGAAAGAGCATCCATCGAGTGCAGAACAATTGTGAACTCAGTCTTTTGTTCTACAAACAAGGAACAGTGCTCTACCTTGTGACACAGTAAAAAACACAGATCTGAACTTGATTTCTCATTTTTAGATCAGCTGAGGCTGTGAGCACGGCCAAGGTTAATACCTCCCTGTGTATTATTTGCTATTGTAATACCCCTGTCAAAAGAAATTTCAATTCTAAGCCAGCTATACTGCATTGCACTACACACAGAAGCCCAGAAAAAGTTATAATGAGGTTTGTATCTTGATTTCTATTGCCATAAAGATTGTGACTGTTAATAGCTATCTGTGATTGATTTTATTAAGAACATTTCTATGCTCTTCCTCAAGAGTGTTGTTAGAGAGGTTTCAGGTCAGCCTCCCTGGAAGAGAAACTATAAACTTTGCTCAAGCACTCAAAATGAAATGTTTGTGTTAACTCAGCTAATAAACAGCTGAAGTGAGAGTCTTTAAACCACTCTTCCTTTTTAGTGTGGGCAGAAAGAAGAGTAATGACACACACTTGAAAAAATGTAGCACAAGAGACTTGAAATCATGTACATTTGATCTCGCTTGGGTCACTGGGCAGCCGTTTCACGGGCAAATCCGGGGCCTCTTGAAGTGACAGGCAGGTTGTAACTAAACAGATTCAAAAGCCTGAGAACTTTGTAGGAAATCCTCCTTCGGCAGTGATGACTGGAAGAGTATTCTGGAAAGTATTTAATCTGTCCTGCATGAGAATGCAACTTTCTCTGCAGCAGAAAAGGTGAGCATGCTCAGGTGAGAGCAGACACCTGAGCCTGAGACTTGCACCCAGACTTGGCGCCTCAGTCCCTGCTCAGGTGTCCTTGCTGCAGCCAGAGAATCCATAGCCAGAGGAAACAGGCTGCTCCCATCTTTGCCTTGCTACAGACAGAGTGCATGGGTTTCCAACCATACCACTCTGAGATCATTCTCAGGCCTCCTCCAGCCTCCCACAGAGCTGGGTGAGCTCAGCTGCACCAGGAACTCTTTGACAGCTGCTAGGGAGAGGCAGTGCCCTCCCTTGTGTGTTTCCCTGTAAACCCTAGAAAAAACAGCAAGCTCTGGCCCTGGATACCACTGCCTGCCTTGGGTGCTGGATCAGACTGGAGAGTAAGGAAAGAGCAACTGGGTGAACTGTGGGTTGGTAAGTAGCAATAGTTCCCTCCTCCCTCTCACACTTCCACGGGAATTTCAGAGGGAAGCACGTTTGGTACCAGCTCATGCAGCAGTACTGGTGTCATACACAGCTGAAGCACTGAGCCAGTGCAAAAATTACATGCTGGTACTCAATCTTTATAGGGATATTGGTGCATAGGGAGATTGTAAAGCAGCTGGGTCATGTGACAAAATGTGCTTTAACTTGTATTTGGATTTTTGGCTGATTACTCTGCAGCTATGTAGATCTCCCAGACCCTTCCCAAGTAATAGTCCAATGTCTACCCAAACTGCATACTATTTATTTACTGTTATTTGGTAGAAGAGATTAGCTATCTGCTATTGTAAAAAGAAATCACAGTTTTTCTGTTGTTTTTTGCAGGGGATTTAAAGTTTTTGAGAGGTTTTCAGGGCTTTACTCCTCATGCCCTTTCATAAAGGGAAGAGCAAGTCAATTCTTCTGCACACAGCTAATCAAATATTGTAAAGAAAGTTTTCAAGCACTTGGCTGCAGCAGGAACAGGCTTTTCTGAACCTGAAGCTCAGCCAAATCAGACTGTTTCTGCAAAAGCTGTCCTGCCAGTGCTGCTGTCATGGAACAAACATTGCTGTGTCTAACATCAGAGATATGTTGAAGAAAATCACACATTTTACTACTGAAAACATCCATAAAATCATAAAGATTAATGAGATTGCATTGCATTTCACAAAGCTCTAGTCTGTGGGAATCTCTGGACTTCTAAGTGGGATTTGTGTTATTAACCTCCTTTTTCTGTGGGATAGCATACAAATCATCACATTCACCTGATGTAGAGGTTTTCATATTGTTCCACTGGGCAATATGGAAATGAAAATCCCTTAACATCAAATGTATTGTCCTTAGTATTCAGGGTTTCCTAATCCTATACTGCTTGAAGATAAAATGCTATTGGGAGATAAAATGGAGCTTGATAACCAGAAGAGTGCAGAAGACATTCTTCTGTTACCACACTAAATTGATAGACCATGTTTCCCACTATTGGTGACGTAAGGAAACTGCCCTAGGTTCTAAAGTTGCTGTAGCTCCCTTACAGCAAAGACAGGGTAAGGTTTCTGCACTAAAAAATTGACAGCATCCACTAAATTTTTATCAGGCAAAACCCTCTGACTACAGAATCATCAAGTTCATTCACACCATGAATAATTTTGATCTCTTATGCTGTAATGAGCAGCAAGTCCAGCTTCATGTGGGAAAACTACCTAAGTTTTGGGTTGGGTGCAAGAACCTGCTCTTGATGCCTTAAGTTTTAGCTTTCATGTTTTTCAGATTCTGTGCTGCCTAGGTGTGTAGTTCAGAGCCTCATATTAAGTGTTAGTAAGCTCTCTTCACAGAATAGGTAGACAAAACAAATCCTTTTCCTGCTGAAGACCAAGGACAATTTTCAGGCCCCAAAGCATAAACAATGGTGGACTGAAGGGAGGAACAGGAGGGATGAGACCTCACATCCTGAAGCTGTAGTTGGACAATTAAACCCCAATATGCAAATGGACCAAAGCTCATAAAAATGTGAGACCTCATGACCAGTCATCCATTTTGTGACCATTTTGGGTCCACCTTGGGGGTAGCCCTGGTCAGGCTCTTGTCCTACCCAAGGTGTATCCAAGGTGTATTATCTTTCAGTAATACCTCCTTTATTCTCTAGGTCTCTCCAGTCTCTCTTTCAGGTCAGCCTGCCCAAGGCATCACTCTGACCATGACAAACTCAGAATTTAAGTCCTACTGCTTCAGAAGCAATGGAATCTGTACTGAGTGTGGGAAGGAAGCAAGTCTGAACTATTAGCACACTGGAGGAATGCTTTCTCAAATTTGGGATCCCTGAAGCACTGTATAAGCAAAGCAGCCATGAATATAGCACAAGGGGATTTTAAGCTGACTTTAATTTTCTTTTGGAACTTGCACTTGGAATGGATGTCTTTTTAATGTTTCATTGATTGATTATACCACAAAAAAAAAATCTGATATAACAACTCAATCCTAAATTGTTTCAGCAGCCCTGTAATAGGGGAGTAGGCTTAAAACAGTGACATAGCAGTAGCTGGATTCTGTATGTATCATTTAATTGCATGAAGCATCCTTATTTTTCCATCTCTTTTGAAAGATTTTGACCTCTCTGTTTCCTGTCTGTATTATACTGTCTTCCAGAGCACAGTTTAAAAATTAATGCATTAATAAATGCCGTCAAAAAAAAATCCAGATAATTCACATTAGGTGCCATGAATAATTATAAAATCAATCATCAAAATGATCTTCCCTAAAATTATGCATTTTTCCTTTTCATTGCCTCATTAATTTTAGGTCTAATCCTGTATACTCTGGCTTTCCAACAATCCTGCTGATATCAAGCAAACCCTCATTAAACTCAGATGTTCTTCCCTGCTGGTTCAAAATCCAGCTTCAGAGCCTCTTTTTACAGTTCCTTAGACTTTCTTTCTATTTCTTAAGAAGGTCTGAGGAAGCCTTCTAACCCAAAAAACCAAAAAGATCTTGCAGGCATTTTATGAACAGATAATTCAACTGTGCGGAGTTCAGAAAATGCCTCTTCACCAGTAGCTCTGGTCTGACAGGGAGCAGGGATTTTTTCACAAGTATTGCCTTCTGCTATTAGTAGAGGCCCATGGTGAAGTGACGGGTTTCTGTGCAGAAGCAAACTCTTATAAATAGGTGAATATTTTTGAGACTTTTCTTCACCACATTATTGCAGACAAATGTCTCTGTTCAAGCATCCTCACATTCAGCAAGGACCAACACAGCACATATCATGTGAAAATTTGAATTCCCAATAACCTCCTCATTTTAAATGACTAGTCTGGGGCCTTTTCCTCAGGGTGAAAGGGACCGGAACAGTAAATGAAACTCTTTCATTTTCTGCAGTGCACTTTCCCTCCCTAACAGAATGGAAAGCTGGTGCCATTCTAGGTTTCTCCTGGCATTAAATAGACCTACAGGACCCATTGTCCACTAGATTAAAGGATCTTCCTCAGTTTGTGCTGACTGATTGTATTTCCTGCCCCTTAGTAGCCTCTGCACAACATCAAACTATGCACTGACTGCTTTAAAGTTGAAGGAAGAGGTACTGGCAATTCAAACAAATGCCATATAAGTTCATTTTTTTTTTTTGGTAGATGGGTGTTTCATTTATTTTTATCAACAAGAACTTCCTAAGGATTTGTCTTAATTAGTGTATAGGCAGATCAGAGGGTTCTAATCCTATCATGATTTAGTGCCTACAGTGCTCTCACCCATCCTGTCTCTGAAGCATTATTAGCAGTGTTACCCTTCATTACAGAATAACTCATATCATGTTTTGTTTACCACCCCAGAGGGAAACACCAGCAGCTTTTTGGACTTGCTTTATGTTCCAGATGACTTCATCTGACTCAAGAGCTGCACTGGAGCCTTCACACATGAGCATACATGCCAGGAAACCAGAGGAGTATCTCAAAGAAATTAAGAAAAAAAGGATACAACTCCCTGGACTGTCATATTGAATGCCTGTGTGATTTTATGTGACATTTGCATTATCATAGAAATTCTCAGTCCTATCAATAAAAATTATAAAAAACAGTGGTGAATTGAAATGTAAGCTCATGCAAGAATAAGAGTGTTGCTTTTTGTACAGAAAGATTTCAACAAAAAAATCCATTCTTCATTTGCTTATGGGTGGGACTTGTAAATAATGTGAGTTTAGTCATTGATTTAAGAGAGAAGTATTTCTCCCTATTAATATAAAAATGTCATTTCCCAGGTTTTGATATATGATGGTTGGTATATTCCATCAAGAGAGACTTAGGCCATATTTCTTTACTGGTTTTCTAGATATGAGTTCAATGATTGAACTGAGAATTCAATTACTGAATCCCCATTTTGGGCATATATGTAAGTGGTTTTGACTTCCACCTGTTAGTCTCGAGAATAGGGCTGTTTAATAAAATCCATATCTCCTGAAATGCAGGAAATACACATTTTTATTGTGTTATTATCATAAAAATAGTTTCTAGTCACGCTTATTCTGTGTTACAGAAGTATTAATTCTTCAATAGTGATGTTGATTTTACCAGCTTATTACGCCACATTAAGTGTTTAGTTCCTGCTTGCTCTGCCTGACTTGTAGCTGGACAGATTCACTGCTCTTGCCTGCCCTTCCATCTGTCTGGACATTTATAAACATTAATAACAACAGTCCTGTGCTCTGCATCCTCCATGAATAAATGGAGAAATGTACCTCGCAGAGCTGCCAGACTGCTACACTCACACATATATTCTGTGAAAATTTCCACCATAAAATACACTTTCATGTTTTTTTAGTGCTTCTAGGGCACCACACAGGTAGTCAGACATCTTCAAGACTGGCCAATATAAGATCCTTTATGGATATATTCCCCACATTAGCTCTCTTCTCTAATTTTCTTCAGCTGCTCCTCTTGTAATTACAATAAAATGAACACCAATATGTTTTCCTTCTTTATTTCTCTATAGCAATACCTGAATTTATTTTATTAAACAGTTCTCTTGATATCATTGAAAAATATTCTGCAAAACCCAAGGTTGGCCTCCCCACATGCATATCTTCAATACAATATATTGTCTAGAAGTTACATTTACCCATGATTCTTTTACAACTGAGGCATATTTTCTCTTATATTTAGAGGATAATAAAAATGGTAATTTAGAATCATTCTGTGTTAAAGATGACCCCTTTTTTCAGTGTTTCCTGTCTATATTATCTTCATTCTTCTGCTTAATCATAAAAGAATGGGTTTCAAAGAGGTAACAGGCAACAGCCCTGGTTGAAATTCCTCTGTCCAGACAACATCAAGCTGATGTTTTTACAACTATAACTCAATTCCCTCAATTTTGTGGCAAGCTAATAACACTGCTATACCCTTAAATTGTTGAGCAGCAGGCAGTAATTTCCACACTATGGAATATTTGTTTCTTCCCACCTCCAAATAATAAAAATGAGAGGCTTCTCTTTATTCCCTGTGCCTAGTGTTTTTGAGAACGAAGAATTGTCATTTTTCCATTTTGGCCCATTTCTCCCTCACAGAATAGGCCAGGAAATTAATATTGTGCAAGGCTTATGATCCCCATCTTTCTCTGTTGGCAGTGCTTTCTTTTCAGTTGTCACTTGTGTCAGTCTGATCTGACAGTGTTGTCCCAGTGGGGGACAGGCCGATACCATCTGAAAGCAGTTCTGGTTATAGGTCTGGAAAAATCAGCTCCAGGCTGCCTTTGAAGCACAGAGGACACCAGTTGTCTGAACCAAGCTGAGAGCAAGAGTACATCCACACCAGTCCAAAGGTGCATATTGACAAAAAGGTAATGGATATACACCAGTTGCTTCACTGAAAAAATCTCAGAGGAAACAGAGGCTTCCAGCTTCCATTACAGCATAATGAGCTGTGGGAAGGCTCCCAGCACTGGCCTCAGCTAGACCTGCCACGTGAGAGGTGTCTGGGCCTTGCCTGATGGTAACTAGATTGTTAACTGCTGCATTAAAAACCTCTGGAAGTAGGGAAAACACTCTAAAACTCTGCTGGAAGATAGTATCGGTCCCTGTAAAAGCTAGGTTTCTGCAGAACACTGCAGCACTGTGTGTGGCTGCATTTCTCCTGTAACACATTCACAGTCCTTTCTCCTTTAATGAGACTGGTCTTTCCTGCCTCTGAACTTTGGATGGGTATCCATACAGCTGATCAGTTTTTTATCTTATACCTGGATCTGTATCACATCTACTTCGCCTGATGTGAAGGCACTGTGCTGGGGGAAAAATAGAATGGTAGAGAAATTATATTCATATTTAAAGTGACCTCCTGTGTTGTGCTCCCAGACTGCATAGAAACAGAGGTAAAAGCAGCCTAAGCAATTAGTTGTTCTGGTAGGACTATTTATGTTTATCTCCTCCTTTTGTTGCAGACATCCTTTGTGTGTGGAGAGGTGTGTGTGTGTACATGCTTAAATATACAGAGCCATATACATACAAGTACGTGTCAATCTGATATTTTAGACTAATTTGAGGGGACCAGGATGTATTTCTAAAGGAGACCGCACAAGTGCTCTCCTTGAGCTGCAGTTTCCTTCTTTCTGTGGGAGCTGCAGTTGAGCTGCAGTTTCCTTCTTTCTGTGTGCTATAATGTGTACTGCTTCATAACCATACTTGAAATTCATTACCATCTCTTCTTTAAGGTATTTCTATCGTGTAGAGATACCTTTAGTTCAAAAGATATTCAGGGACAGTTCTTAAACCTCAAATTCACATGAGACAAGCTCTTAGCAGATTCTCTTCTTGTGTAATTCATACAGCACAGGAGATATAACAGCCAGCTGTGAGCTGCTTCATTTTCAAGTAGATGCTTAACCCTATGAAAAATCACATCCTGCTCTTTTTTACTACTTCATCAATTTTTTTATTAACATTCCTTAAGGCCTGTTTTTCTAAAACAGAGAAAAAAATGCATATAACAATAACTGTCTCTGTATTATAACCCACCACACCCAGCTACTCTTTTTGCAAAATAAGAACTTGAAAAGGCTGTTCCATTCTTCAGTAACAAACCCACCAAATAAATATTTTAAGGCATTTCAGCTAATTTCATTAGCGAACTCTAAATTCTGAACATATTTTTACTAAGATTTCCTCCTGAGATGACAGCCTGAACTCGTTTTCTCTCCCTCCTTCCCTTAACTCCCCATGTTACCTCCCCTAGGGAGGCTGAATGCTGCTGATTGTGCAAATTCAAGCCCATCACCACTTGTCATCTCTCGTGGAATTTACCCTTTGACACTCAGCTTCTACATCCCACTTGCAGGCAGAAGTTTTTTTCTTTGCAAAGCACAGAAGTTATTTCCTTGGAAAAAGCAAGAAATGTTTTTGGGGTATTTTTATGGAAAATATTTTTTTTATGTTCTCATAAACTGAATGGCCAATAACAGAACCTTGTCCAGTATTCCTTGTCCCATAATCCAAACCTTCAATACACATTTTCAAGACCTTGCCTTCTAATTCCAAAATACAGGCAGTCATCTCTACTTCCTTATTTAGTAAATATTGTGACAATATTACCTCACAAGACTAGCCATGCTCTTGCTTTTAATAATAGTCTTGTACACATATGCTTTAAAAAAATTACCAAGAGAATAAGATAGAAACTTCTAAGGGCTTCTCATTCTTGTTCTATCTGACATGAGGAGCTAGGTAGGGGCAAGTCTGTCCTCATTTACACCTGTTAAGCCTCATTGAAGTCAGTAGGGTTGAGCTAATGTAGCTGATTACAGTTTGGCTCATAATCTGTCTCCTGTTAACTCACAACACCACTTCCCGCAGGTGGAACAAGATGAGCTCTGCTGACTGCAGTGCTCCATTTATAGAAATAGTAGCATGCCCATTACTTCTCTCCAGGTCATGATGTTGGCTGCTTTGCCTGACAAGGAACATGTATCTCAAGATACAAAAATTAGCAGAAATCTCCTTCCTCCTCGTTAATGAGAGTGTTTAGCAACACCGTCTACTAATGGATATGAGTAAATGAATTTTGGACCACATTTGCAATTTTTATTTCACTCAGCAAACAGCAGGACACTCTACTATAAATCTGTGTTAAGAGGTTAGCTTTGTTACACTTTGTTTTCTGCCTTCTAACTACAGTTTCACTATAGAGCTTATTATTAGTTGGAGTTAATTCCTCAAGGGTATATTTGGGTCATAATGTTAGTACAATAGATATATCTGTGAACATGTAACAGACTTCTTTTAGCATTCGCCCATAGCTAGGCACTTCTTGAATTGTTACACAATCTGGAAAAAACTTTTTTCAGATCCCAATAGGAAAAGTCAATTATCTCCTCCACAAGAAAATTGCTAAATTCTTAGCATTTCTCTTTCTTGTTACTGCATTAGAGAGCAGAACTATGAAGAGGAAAACAAAGCATTAAGGTGAGATTATTTTTGTTCTTTTCATGCCAGTCTGGGTATAGGATGACAGCATTAGGATCATGTTGTGCCACTGGAGCCTTAAAAACCATAACTGTTGGTGACTTTAGAGGCTAGCAGAGAGGCTCAAAGTATGCCCAGCTTTGGATTGCCCTCAGCTTTGTTACCCTTCTTATATTATCACTGCTAAGGATTGCTTAGCTCAGTGAATTTAAATAATGGGGTATGCCTGATGCTTAGACCTTTGTAGCCTGATTTTCTAGTAAAACAAAGTTTCTGCATTCCATACAGAGAGAGTGAGGGAGAGAGACCATATGTTCCTGTAGTCTTGAACCACAGGTTCCTGACTCCCAAACCTATGAGATATCTCTGTCTGTGTGGTGGTTATGGTGAGCTGGGCAGGAGTGAGCTCAGGCCTCGATCCCTCAGCCTCAGTTGGGTCTCATGAGGCACAGAGCCATGGCACACCAGATCTCATCAGTCTATCACTCATTAACCCATATGGGATTTGGTGCACACCTCATGGACTGGACAATCAAACCTTTCCAGAGCTACTTCTTCTGTCTTTGTCCCATTACCTGTGGTTGTCTGGCACAAGTACATGCTGGCAGCAAGGGAGTTCAGTTTGGACAAGTCATAGGAATGCCATGTTTCCTCTAGGGATGGAAAGAGAGGGTTTTCCTCATTTTTCCAGATTTTAATTCAGTCAAACTGATTATCCAAACTGCCTTGAAGTTTTTCTTGGAAAATCGCAACTATAATTGCAATGCTGTGCACAGCTTCTTGATCACTCTGTTCTTGAGCATAACTTGGAAGATAGATTACAAAGAGACTAAGCATTTTTTATGCTTACAAGTCAAAGTGATGGTAATAAACAACCATAAAATAGTAGCCTTGCATCTATAATTCTTCATGGCAGATCCTTATGAAACCATTATGTAATTAACTTCTTTTTCAACCATGTGGAAGTCCAGGTAAGGAAACTTATGATGAAATATGAGACCAGCTAAAATTGTAACCTACCATATCTTTTAGAGATGAGTGTGTAAGTTTTTTTACTCCTAAAGTTTTCATATTGTTCTACCATTATAGATGAGTTTTCCAAATATGAAAATGGGTCAAAAAGCATGATCTTGAACTTCAAGCACTCCAGAAGCTTTCTGGTAGAATATATTAGCAAGCAGAAAAGCATATATAATAATACAATATAATAAATAATAATAATATCCTGAAGAATTTCTTATTTTAGAAGTACTAATAATCATTAAAAACTTTACTTTTCTTCATTTACTGTGTAACTACTATGAATGTAGTGCAAAACTTTGCATCAGTACTATCAGATATATTAATCAAGATTTACTGAATTTAATTTTATCCGTATAAATCCCAGGTACCCAGCCAAGGCATGCTGTCTGCTTTTCACCTTGCACCAAATATGAAAAGGAGATAAATCAATAGCATACTAGTGCCATCCCTCTCTTCCTCCTGACTGTTGAAAGAATAGGAGTGTGTGGATTACAGCATCCAAATGCAGATGCCAGTGGGCATCAGAAGCTAGGACACACAGAGATATGTTTGGAGTTTTTAAATATGCATTGAAGTTTAGATGTCTAGATACATATCAAATATCTTAAGTTCGGCCTGGGTATTACCTGGACCTTTATTTTTTTAGCATTTGTTTTGTTCCCCTTAAAATTTGCATTGCCACCAGTCTTGAAATAGAATTGTTTTATTATGGTCTCTGCAGAACATACATGTTTACTTAGAGACATAAATTTTACTGGGGAAGAATATACAAGGCAATAAAATACTGTGCATGATTAAAAGTTCATGCCAACTTTTAATAACATTTCCTTCACTGTATTTTATTTTGCCATAAATAGCTTTGAAAGTCTTGCAGTTTCCAGCAGGATTGCTTTGATAAAAATAATTTGAACAGATATTTTTTCCTTTTTAATTTGACCCTGAACCATCTAAATAGATGAAGAAAAATATGCTCAGCTTTGGAGAGGTAAAAGTAGGAACAAATTGCATTGGCAGAGCACACTCCTCGTGCTCTTCCATAGGATATGATCATGATGTAATACCAATGCTTGTTTAGGGATTTCAGCAATAGGCAAGTAAAATTGCTTGTTGAATGGGGTTCTGAGCAACCTGGTCTAGTGAAATGTGTCTGTCCACAAGAGAGGTTGGAACTAAATGATCTTCAAGGTTGCTTCCAACCCAAACCATTTTATGATTCTATGATAGAATTCTGTGATCTTGCTTTAGTGTAATATGGCATGAGGTGAAGCTCTCTAACCCTGTTCTCCACAGGCAGAGAGAAAGTGCTGCAGGACCAGTTGAGGGACCACAAATCAGTTTGGAAATATCAAGAGCTGGAGTGATATGAATTGCTCATCTTCTGTTTCTATCATGTCTAAACACTGGGTTGTAACAGAATATTAAAAAGGATATTTTCATGACCATTTATAACCATTTGCCATTATGTTCACTCATGAAACACTGGAATCAGCTAAGGGCAGCACAGTACTTTTAGATATGTCCTGTCTTGAAATCTGTGTCAGTTGCAACTGATGTCTTCACCACTACTTGGGGGATCCTTGCTGTTCTCAGAATTAGGAATTACCTTGCTGGCAATCCTCAGTGCTTTACCTGGCCTTTCCATTTCTTTTCCCAGATGCTATAGCCATCGTTACTATCCATGTCACTTTTCTGCCAGCATTGCACTAGCCTGTTCTTATGTCAGGGGCAATATTTCTCCATAATTCATGTAGCACTGAGGTTAGAATTCTTTTCCTTTTTCCTCATTCACTCTTTTGTAGCATGCAGTTCACCTTCTAGTTCCACCTTTGCTTATACCTTGCTATTGATGCATGACCTAGCTGGCTACAAGAGTAATTTTTCTGGTGATACATTAATTCAAATCTACCCATGGGTGGTGGATAATTTTAATTGCTACCAGCAGGAAGCTGGGCGTATTCTGATTCAGACACCTCTGTCACGAAATGAGTGGTCTTTTGTGACATACTGCAAAATAAAAGTAGCTAAGGGCATCATCTGACTTGAACTGAGCTGACAGATTTTTACAGTTACGTCTAGAGTCCAACACCCTATGTTTAGAAAAAAAATACATAGAATATTATGCATGAGAAAGGGAAAAGTAAGGAAAGTCACTCTATAGAATAAAGCATAGCATGACCTCCAAATCTCATGTGCAAAGGAACAAACCCCACATTGTGCCTATGCTTTAGAGATGTATGTTATTTTCAACCCTAAGTGACACCTTTTTTGCATTTACAAAATACTATTACATTGCATAAACATTACTGTATTAGTAGGCTTGTAGTAAGGCTTGGGATATGAACTTCATTTCACAAGAATATTTAGCTTTCTTAAAATGCGTATTTCCAACATAAATTAACATATTCTATCAGTCTTTTGGAGTACTGGAAACAATGGACCATTCCAGTTTAGAGTCTAATTAGGATGAATAAATATTATAGAATCTAGCCATAGCTAGATCATGACACACGTTTCTTGTTGGTGTATACACCCAGTTAACACCAGTAAGTGCTTTCACTTCTGAAGAACTCTTCACCAAATCTCAGGTGTCAAGAATGGTGAGATAAACTCATCAGTGGAGGATCTGATGATTTGCCTAAGGTCAGACAGTAAAGTGTTGTCAAAGGAAGGACATTAGATAAACCTCATGGTGTGACACAACTTGACAAACAAGCAGCTCAAACTTATGTCCTTTAAGCTTGTTCAAAATACTGTCTGCAAAACAAGTACACAGCTGTGTGATTTTACTTTGCTGTTGGTACAGGGAAGCATTAAAGAAAGACAAGGAGATCTACAGAAGATCTATCCCAGAATAACCGATGTGCTATAAATAAGCTTATCGTCTCCCACATGCAGAAATAAGCAGTGGACTGTGCCTTGAGGAGTTATTAACAAACCACTCTGGCAAGTGTCTACTACCTAAATGAACTCAGGATACCTCTATGCACTGGCTGGTAAATTAATGTCCTAATGATTGCTGATGCAGTGGTAGTAGTTTAGTGAAAGAATATAACTGCATCAATACAGTGTAGTATCAAAAAAAAAACAAACAAACAAAAAAAAAAAAAACAGTGTCAACTTTTAATCAGGGCTTCTTAGCTTGGGTTTGCCCCTAGTCTGAACTAGTGCTACATGGGCCCCAGTAGTAAGCATTTGCCACTTTCACATTTCCCCCACAAATCCAGTTTTTTCTGGGCCATCAAGGCAGGCTTCGCAGCTGAGGTTTGTCAAGATGTTGCACAAGCCAGCAATTCTGCCTCTGAAGCACCCTGTTTGAATACATATGCATTGTTATATCCTCAGCCTGGCTCCCCTGACAGTTTTGGATGCTGACAGTTTCATAAAATTTTCCCTCCAACAAGTGGCACTGTAAAGCCATAACAAAAACAAATTCAAACCCTGATTGTATTGCAACCCACAGTGACATTGCAGAAGGATGATATTTTCTACACTTAATAAAAACATCCTTTCAATAGGCTTTTGTACATCTTAAATGGGTAACAATCAGAAGTATTAAGTGTGATGTGTGTCAGAATCCTCACTGGTTGATATTTCTTCTTGTCAGAATGGCAAGAACATCGATATAGAGAAATCTTTAGAACCAAGTGGGGCACTGTTTGCTCAGCTAAAAACCTGCTTTTATCTCTCATAAGCACTCAATGAAAAAATATTCTATTGACATATCAAAGTTTATAAGGGTTGCCAAAGGAAAATAAGGCTAGGAAGCTAGGGTGTTTGTCAGAGATAGGTAGAACAAGATCAAGATACTCTGCCAGGAGCTGACAAGGCAAAAGATTGTAGGTCAGCAGTAATAGTATGTGATTTAGCTCTAAAAAGCCACTTGTCACATAGCTGCAGCCTGAACACTCTCTCTTGACTGCTCATTCTTTGCAACAGGCCCACTTTAGCCTTGGTGATTCCAGCAGATACTCATGCATCAGGTCTGTTAACTGAGCTACTGACAAAGCCTCTAACCTCTACCCAGTAAATCATCCAGTTAGCTGAAACACAATCAGGTTGCTGTTAACAGGGTTTCATTTTCCATTTTGTTATGTACTGGTACAGCCAGAGGGGATTTTTCATGCCATTACATTGCAATCTTCACTAAAGTTAGCCGAGTTGATTTGGCAAAGAAGAATTTGCCATTGCCCTGCTAGACCCTTACATGGACATACAACAGTCTCCCTGCTTAGCTGACCTAATACAGCAGTGCTGGATCTAGGTCCCCAGGGAAATATTTGTCAGCAGCCATTCCCACATACTCATACTGTGAAATCCTAAATACAAACAAGGAGACTTTTTTATGCTGCCTGCTCAATTACTATTTACTTTTTTTGTTCTCAGCATGTCCTATCATTCATGAAACAGGCAAGTATTTGTAGAAAATTTCTCAAATGATATGAATGGATTACTAATTTTTTTTTTTCCTGGCAACTTTCCAGTGTTCTGCCTTGTTTTAATCAAAATGGGTGGAGCACATATTGCACTTGGTTGCACTGCACTAAATCACTTTAATAAACTCACTGCAAAATTCAGTCGAATGTTGCAAAACTTAGTACTCACAATCTGTCAACATTCTAATGCATTTTGCTCAACAGGATGTGTTACTAAGTAGTCTGCCCTTTCAGTTTAATTTCTGAATTCCTGAAGAAAAAAAATTCCCCTTGCTGTTCTCCTGAGAATCCTCACATATGTCAGTCTTACAATAATTAAGTTGCAGCGTTATCAAGTGTATGTTTTCCAAATTTCCTCAAGGATCAGTATAGTGGCAGACCCATTCTGCTCTTTTACAATACCACTTTTTTCTTAGAATAGAGGTCTACCATTCACCCCAAAAAAGAAGGTATCTTCTGAAATAAAAACATGTGAAATGGGAAAGATATTTCAGAGAAGGGAGGTCCTTACATTCAAATACTAAATATAAAACCGTGTTATCAACTAAAAGGTCTTTACCTGAAGCTGTGTGGATGCAATGGGATAAATTTGTGTGAACACACAGACACACACACAGAGTCATTCTGATGAGTTCCCTCTGTCATGCTGACATCATCTTTGTGCTGATTTTCAATGCCATTCTTTTTAAGAAATTCATTCCCATCCATATTTCTAAAATGCTTAAAGTTTTTCCCATGAGTGCTCAATGTAAGCTTAGTTTTAAATACAGCTCAATAAACTGGGAAGAGAACTGCTGGGATCTGGATGTGAGCCTCAGGGATCAGCAATTATATAGTGCTACTCTCGTATACAATTGATCAACACCACTCTGGTCATGTCTGCTGGGCTGCATGCAGAAAGTGTGCACATGATCATCTAGATAACACACAATTACAGTCTTTCCACAAATATTAGGTGAGAAGGTAAAGATGCCAAATTTGCCATGTAAAATACAAGGTCTGAAATATTAAATCAGCTCAACTTAGTACATATGTACTATATATAAATTATTGAGTACATATGTACTATAGATAAATTATTGCTGTCATTCAAGCCACAAGTGGGTCCTGGCATCCAGGCAGACTCCCACAAAAGTGGATGAGGCTATACATGGGGATGTACCTTGTGTAGGGTAAGATATTTTCTATCATGTTCAATATCAGCACAGTGACTAGTGAAGTACGACAAGAATAAAGCATTAAAAGAAAATCTTGTTCTAAATTATCATAGCTCTTTCAGAAGTCTACTGGTCTACATTTGTCCAAATCAGGAATATTCACTTCCTCATACCCTTCTTGAAGCAAAATAGCCCACCCTGCAAATTACTTCAAATAATATTTTTCCTGGGAGGCTGCTCAGAGCAAACACCCCAGAATTCTGTGTTTGTCTCATACAGACTTGCATAGTTCAGCAGCTCTCATAAATTATAGGATCTATTTATTCTCATTAAAACTACCTGAGGGCCTAAAAAGGGGCCGTGACACCTGTTTCTGTAAAAGGCAAGGGTCCACTCTATACCCATACATGTCTCACAGCCCTGTTTGCAAAAATCACCTGACTATGTGAGAGATGCATACCTGAGGGAGGCTACAGGCCTGTCACGTAAAATGGCTGTGGAAAATGCAGTGTTTGCAGAAAACAAAACAAGATCCATTTATTTCTCTTTTAGAATCAGTGGGAGTCTCAAATCTAAAATCCCCAGCAGTGTGGAAAATGTGACTTGCATAGAGACAGTTGCCATATGGTTACTTCTGAATTTACCTGCTGTTACAGAATGCCTGTAGCTGCCCTCTCAGCTGTGCATTTGATCATCTCTCCCATGGATGTAAAGAGCAAGGGGTGAGGCTATCCTAGGTGTGACTGGGGCGGCTGGTAGCCATCCGGGTATTGCGTTCGCACAGCTGGAACTGCTTAGACCATGGTTGTATCTTCAACATTCACTGTCATGTCTGCGGGTCTATTTCTTAACCATTTTCCCCTGTGTCAGGTCCCCACAATCCTGACAGGATGGATGCCATCCTCCAGCCCTGATTATGGTAGTAATGACTGGCTCCCCCACAACTGAACCCCCTACCTGTACCTGACCCCCATGCTCCAGGGTGCTCAAGGAAACATGATCTCCAACTTCTTGCAAGTTGAGCTGGCTCTTACTGCTTCTTAACCACATAGGCACTAAACATACCCCTATCCCCAATTTCTTAGAGGTGTTCCTCCCATTGCACCAAGAGTGCTCTTTTGGGTCTCTGTCTCCAGGGTCTTTCCCCTGAATCTCAGGACTTCTCTTCAAAACTGCAAAACTCCTTAGGTCAGTTATTTTGTCTAACTTTACCTCTCCTTAAATATAAATCCAAGCTTCAGATTTCCCTGTGAAAGCATAACCACCTAATTCTTTCTCCACCTCCGAGCTGACACTGTGTCTTTCCAGGTTTATATTTCACCTAACTCACATATGGCTTCATTTTGCTGTGTCTGGGAATTTGCCTCTCCCAAGCCACCACACCCTGCAGAAAAGCTTTTTAAGAAATCTTTTTGTTGACTTCAGCTCGCCTGATCTCTTTTTCTTCAGTTACTAAGGTTTTACAATTGATTTTTAACCCTAAAGTTGTCAAGAAACAGTGAATTCATATCCTTTAAGAAAGTTGTTGGGTTTTTTTGGGGGGTTTTTTTTTGTTTGTTTGTTTGGTTTTTTTTGCATTGATTTGTAGTATCAGCTGAAACCCTGGATTATAAAAAGACAGATCTGCCAAATCATCACACAGGGAAACCTGTGAGAATCATTCCAGGCACTTGGGGCTTTCTTAAGAACCAGCTTCTGAATTTTTGTGGTATTAAGATCTTAGAAAGCTCAGACCAAGAAAAGTGCCCTCTTTAATTCTGAAGGGGCATGTGAAGCATTTGGCTACAGACTACCCACTACTTTCATAAGCAGTTTAAAAGACAGCTTATGCAATGAATCAATGTTTTGGGTGCTTGCATAATTTTCTGCCTCATTATCAGTGTCTGTTCTCTGCTAAAGACTGCTGTTCAGAGGGTTTTGCTTATGTGTAACAAATTACATTATATTAAACAAAAAGATGATTTATGCAATGACCAAGATTTTTAAAAACAATCAAAAGAGAGTTGTTTGAGTTAAATTTTCTCATGTTTGAGGGGTTTTTAATTTTGTTTTCCAGCAGCATATAGCATGACTCAGATACAAGACCCTGAGCTCCATTTTGGATCTGCCTTTCAGGCTCTGTTAGACAAAAAGGGAGCTAATTACAGTAGAGGACATTGCAGGGACTAGAAAGGGGATCGATACATGTATTCCCCTAAGAGCGTTCAGCCATTAAACCAATGGAGGAATTTTCCGAGAACTAATAAAGGCTTTCTGGTTTTACCCAATTCTTCTGATTTTCCTGAGTTTTATCCCTGCTCACTAGCACAAAGCTTTTGTCATCATCATGTTCAAATCTCTTAATATTAAAGGCACAACTGAGATTCCATTTTGTTTTATTCAAGGCATTGTTTCTGTGTCTGGTAGATCTTGGCTTTTTCCAAACATAAAGCGTCTTCTTTTATTAGTGATCTGAAGTGCATTCACAACTTATTAATCATAGTAAGAATCACAAGACCACTCAAATTACTTTTAAATACAAATACATACATATAGAGCTTGAGCCTTGAGTAGTTTCACTGTTGCTTCCAATTAATTTCACCAATTAAACTTGGAGTTCCTGGTCATTTGCTGTGTTTTGGAAATATGCAGATCTCAGACAAAGAGTTAGTTACAAAATTACCAATTCTAAAGCAACAATTCTTTAACAAATTTCCTCTTTATATATATATATAACCAGCCACATTTGAGTCAGTGAATCAAACATAACCAGTTTCTACCCAACTATTTGGATGCTTAATCTGTGAGTTTCTATCATGGTATACATGCCAAATAAAGCCCCTTGAAATATTTAATTCAGATCCAGACATATCTGTTGTGGCTGCCAGCCCAGTTGTGCTAACGTTAGGTTTAGCCATGATTAGACACTGATTTATGCATTCTAATGTCTTTCTTTTACAATAACATCATGAACCAAGTGACTTGGGAGGAGTTTTTAGAGGGAAAATTGCACTGGGAATATCAGTTATTACTGCAAATATAATGAGGATGTCTAGGAAGAATGTCCTCTCTCAGCTCTGAGGCTACAACAGACTCATTAAAAGTAAAAAATAACATAGCATTTAATGATGTTCTGAAACTCTTACATTTAATCTTTAGTAGAACACACTCATAGAAATAGTAACGTATTTCTGTCAGGCAGTCTGCTGAACACTGCCTGCTCACAGCAGCTTCCCTAGTTTGGGTAGGAAATGTTTTATAATACTGCTCTATTTTTGAAGAGTTGTGTTCATGGGAAATTTATGTCTCCAGCCTTCTGTATCCCTGATACACTCATTTTTCTACCTTTTTTGTTTAGTCCAGCATTATTTATCCAATCAAATCAAATTATGACTAAGGCAATATATTTTGAAATAAATACCCCTTGTTGTGTACTATTGCTTTATTTCTACCCAGCTCTGTAGAGACCTGGTGGCCTGGTAGTTCAAGCTCCATACTGAGAGAGTGTAAGCCTGAGGTTTGAGCTGAATGCTGGTGGTGGCTTGCAGTCAACTGAGATGAAGGGAGGTTATCTGTACATTGGGACTGGAAAGCTATAGGTGGCCAAGCACAGTGCCAGGCATAAAAAAATTAGGTATACATATGTTAAGTACATTGAAAAAGTCCATCAAAACAGCATTGCCTATGAGAAAGAGACAGAAAAATTTTAAAAATAATCAATTTTACGCAGTTTTAAATTATGTATTTGTAAAATGCACATTCAAATAATATGTCAAATGTTAGTTTAATATCTAAACAATAACGTTAAATTCCAACTAGAACAATTTATTTTAATCATAAAGGCATTAAAGAAAGGTGCTAAAAAGAAAAATTAAAAGAAGAAACCACAAAAAACAAACAAAAAAAAGCCCCAGTTTTTCTTTTAAAACGTAAAATCTTGGTGGGTAGAAAGTTGAGAGGCTTTGAATTAGGCTTAAGGGACGGAAAAAGATTTTGTTATTGTTATTGTTGTTATTATTATTGTTATTATTATTATTGTTGCTTGTTGTTGTTATGTTGTTGTTGTTGTTGTTGTTGTTATTATTATTATTATTACTTAACCAGGAATAGACTAAGATACAGGAATGGGAAGGCATAAAGTCATTACTCAGTAATGTTCTTATCTTGTACACTGTATTTTGTTCAGTTCAACCAACACCTGAAGTGCATGGTAGAAGCCCAGGAGCCCACAGGTGGGTGATGAGGGAAATGAGGGTGAGCACTGATCCACCCTATGGGATAAGAAACCACTTACAAGAAAAACTCCAGAGACTGGGACCATTCCTTCAGGGGAAAGACAAATAGCCAGGAAAAAGACAACCTTGGAATAGGTGGCACATGTAAGTGACAGAGACTATGCTTACAGTAGTCAGCAGAGCGCAATAAAATACTCATACTAAACTACAAAATGACAAAGGGAAAGCAAATAAAATCAAAAGAGAGCAACATTTAGTGGACATGCTTGAAGCTAAATATTGTTTGCCTGCTGTGAGGAGCCAATTAGCACAACATGTATTTGAATCTGAAGCACAGAGTGTGCCCTCATGGCTAATTAAAACATTCTGAGCTCTAAGTTCAAAATTTTAGGTATCAGTCTCCTATGCAGATATTGAAGTGGCAAGAGAAAGCTATTTAGCCTCTGGGCAGGTAGCTAAATAGCTGTTTGATGATTGTTGTTTGAAAATTTGCTTGTAAAATCCAGTACTCATAGCTGGGACAGCACACCCTGAGTTTGCTGGGTTACTGACCTGATGTGGCACTGTGGTTTCCATAGCCCTCAGCCCCACAAGGGCACAGCAATTGCTGGAGTATCTGCAGCAATGCCAGGGGCTTGGGCAGCTTCCACCGTTTATAAACTGCTGAAAATATGAAAATAAAATTCATAGTACAAGGAATTAGGCCTCTTAATCCACTTGTTTTATATGCCATAAAGAATACTATGAAACATGAAAGAAATTTTTGGAATGAACACAACTGCCAACAAACATATCCTTACATGAAATGTGAACAACCTGTTAATCTTGAGATCCTGTTCAAAAGTGAAATGTTAGTGCACTTGTTCAATTTAAAACAAATATTGCAGTACCATCAGCAAATCCTTGCTCCATCCTTTGTACATAGTTGCTTAAATATTCTTCATCTACCTTTTAACCAGTGTAGTCAATAATGTATATTCTGCTTATGGAGTGACTTTTTTCCACAATACAGTCAGCAAATTATTAACAAATGTTGTGACTACACCTGCACACTGAATAATTGTATTTAACATTGTCCACTGCCCTAGCAAATAATTTCAATGGACCCAGTTGTCATCTACTTTATATTGATATAGTCTCACAAAAAACCACAATGTAAGTGTATAAGGAGATGAGAATAAAACACTTCTGTATGCAGAGATAGGGAGATGCACCTTATGTTGCAGAAATACATGTGCCTAGGAAAAATAAGCTGTATCAAAAATGCAGAGAAAGTTGCTTAATTCGTGAACTGAGAGTTTAATAACAAACAGTACATTTTTGTCATAACTCAAGTTTTATTGCAACTCTTTTGAACTCCAGACAGCTGTAATTTCCTTTTGTCTATCAGCCAAAAGAAGTTTTACCTCACTTTAGTATTTTGCAAGGAATGAAAGAAAGAATGACTCAGATAATTGTGTTTGAAGCTGCTGGGTAAGGCTATTTTCACTCCCTAGAGGTAATGTTTTCATGCCAAGCTTGAAGTTTTGAACTACAAAATAAAAATTGTGCTAAATACTGATTTTATTAGCCCTTTAAGCATTTTGCTTTGAAATAATGGGAGGAAAGATCATAATATTTTTATATGTGTGATAAATCAGTCCTAGAAATAGAGATGCAGTGCAATGCAATTATTTAATATTAGTAGTTCTCTTGGCCTTCTTGGAACTTGTCTCCATGGGAATAGTTTGTCTTGCTGCCATCCTATGTACTGTCAGATCACAGAAGTTCATATTACTCAGCAGCAGATTCTGGATGTGATAAGCATCTAGGGACTGTTACAATGCTGGGTATATCTCCTGAAAGTGAGGGGATTAATCAGATGGATGATTCTCCCTATTCAAAAACGCCATTCACCACACCTCAGCCAGCATGGCACCCTTCCCAAAAAACTCTCCTCACTACGCACTTCCATATGCTTCTTTAAAACCCAATAGAATCACCAGGGCTAATTACCCCAGTGAAGAAAAACACCTGCACACTGTGTCTTTACAGTGCAGGAAACAAAATTCTTCAGCTGAAGAGGGTTTTGAAGACTATAAATACACTGTACAATAGGTGAGTTTATATCCATGTATTTGTTCACACACCCGCATCCCTGGATATCCACACACCATTTATTTCTACCCAGGGTCAATTCTAACCCTTGGGTTGACTGCATTTGTGTTGACTGCATTTGTATTGACTGCATGCCTGCTGATGAGATTCCAGCAAAGCATGTCTCTACATTTTTGGGGGGTAGTTTATGTGACGGGGTGAGCTCAAAATGAAACTCTAGCAGTGCTGTGTCTACTGATCCACCCACAATCTTTGCAGGCACAGAGGTAACTGTGGCTCCTTTAGCTCTCCTCCACCAAAGTAAGTCTTTTTGTTCTTATTGAAGAGTGGCAGACCTCATTTCAGAAAGTCTGCTTAGCACACATCTTCCCTGCAGAATTAGCTCAAGTTATCTGCACGCAGGTTAATCCCTTGAGTCAAACCAGCCAAGTTGTAAAACACCACTTAAAAAACACAGAAGAGGGTGTGGCTGGAACCTGACTACATGCAGGCATAACGTCACCCTTCACTCATAGTCCCTGAGCAGCCAGTCAACTTCAGACCTGAGGGCAAACAAGGGATCTGCAAGAGCTCAGGGAAATGTGAAAACTGGGCAAGGGCCATTACTGCAAGATGATTGCATTTGGTGTTTGATCAAACACAGCAACAAGCTTTAAGAATACATCTAACAAATTGTTTTTTCCCTCCACCGTTGAGATGACAGTTTTTAAGTGAGTTCAGGTGTAGAATTAAATAGTCATACCTTTTCACACACCTCTAACTTTCCTAGTCCTTGGCTGCCCCTCTGGGGAAAAGCAGTTTCCTGCATTCTGCCTTTGGTCCAGTGTCTCAGATCTGAAAGGTTTTAGCCCAGTTTGTCTTCCACCATTAGTTTGTTTTTCTTATGCTTTAAAAGTAGTTGATAGGGAATTTTCTATGAACTCTTGCTCCTAAAACTGCTGTAGTAATAATATTAATAAGATGTAAGAAGCCAAATAATGCATCAGAGACTCATGAAGCTTTCATCTAAAAATACTGGAATGCCACATGTGGAAAGTATTACACATCAAATTGATTTTTCATAGAAAAGCTTAATGAGTCAATACCCTAATTATAAACAAGATGGGATAAAAGTTCTGAAACTGCTCCTAGAAAATCCAGGATTTTTCTGCAGTAGGTAATTGATACTGCAACAATACATCTGTTGGGCAGATGCAGCAGTCACTGTTAAAAAATGCAGCTTAAGATGATCATGCAGGAACCATTAATTTGTGATGGCCAGGTAATGTCTATCCTTGAGCATGTTTGATAGCTCTCAACAGTGCATCACTTCCCAGACTGATCCAGAGGTCACAACTCTAGAAAAGTTCAATTTATCATATACTTTCTTGGTGATATCAGGTCGTTGAAGGGAAACATCAACAGTGCCATGGAGACCAAAGAAACTAAAAATCAAATTCCACACCTTAGGGACAGAAGGAACTTACCTAACCATGTAAGTAACTTAAATTAATGCACAGATGATTTTAAATTCAGATATCACTTGTTCCTTGGTATAGATATTGCTGATTTAAACAATCATTTGTTTTAAGATGGTAACATGAAGTTGTATTTTCTACTGGTTAGAGTTGTAAAAAAAACCTACCTGGATATATTTTTTATTTATATTTTCTACACAATGTACTGGGAGCCTAAAGCTCAGGCTAAAGCACAAAAAATCTGCTATTTAACCCCAGTCCGTTAAAGACTTTGGTCATATGCAATCCCACAACAATTAAAGAAAGACTAAAAAAACCTAACTAGATGTGCAACAGTGAGAGTGGTTTAAGGTGAATTTTTCTCAGCAGCAGAAACAATTTTAAAAGGCCTCTGAATCATGTAATTTGTCTGATTTTAAGGGAATGTTTCAAGCAGGTGTATCCTGTAAACAAATAAAACAAAAGGAAATGAAGCAAAGGTTGAGAAAGGGGGTAAAGCTAGATTTTACTTTTCATTTGTTCAAGTGGGATTAAGATTCTATCTGTAATTCTGTGGCTATCAGGACTCCTCATTCTATAACTCACAACCTTATTTTTTCATTTTTTTCATGCACATGTCCAGTGTAGACAATGGCACATTTCAATCAATCACTCCCACTTTTTGGGAGGTTCCATGCCGTTCATCTGAAACACTACCTTCTTTGGAACTAAGTACTTTTCATGAGTTTCAGGACCCTAGTTAACCAATCATTGAATTTTATGTTTGGCATTTGCTCATTCCTATAAGCTTACAAGGTCTGTAATGCAGAAAAACCTTTCTGAGGAAACATGGGCAATAACTACAGGAAGGAGAGGGGAAAATGCAGATTAGTAAAACAAAAATATTTCAGTATTTAGAAACCCCAGTGTAAAAAGCTTCCACAGGGTCTGATACCAGCATGCATTCTAATATTTACCAGGAAAAGTATATATGATGATGCTGAGAGCAAGTAAACAGCCAATAAAGGGATTTGCTGTTTACCATTGTTAGCAACTCTTGGGAAAACTTCAAAGATTTCTGTAGAGTAAAAACCTGCTGTTTATACATTAGGCATGCACACTGAATGTACAAGAGAAATCACTTCATCGCTGAAAACTTGCTCTGTGCTTAGCAGTTACATGGCTACACTGCTTTTGCAGTGTAAGTTCTGCCCACCATGCTCCATCCACTCCTCCTTCATCTGTCCTTGCACCCAGATTTCCACACACGAGTCTGAGATCAATGCAGATTTGCGCACAGTTTGCAGACTGTTTCTTTCCAACATAAAGCTAAGGGAGCAACTGGCAAAGCTGTCAATAACAGTATCTTCTGAAAAATAAGATTTCGTGCCATTAGAAGAACAGCCATTTCCTTAGATGCATTTTCTCAATTCCTTTTGACTTCTTTAATTTGCTTTCCTAAACAAGTCTTGTTAACATCAATTGCACTACAGCATGATAATATGAAATATCATCTGCCAGTAGACTCACAATTTAAGGGGCTCAATGAAAGGCATACTTATTTTAGCATTTTACATTCTTGGGCTTCCTTTTTTATTGGGAAATGTTAAAGTAATTTCTCCAAAAGTTCCTCTTCAATAAATGCTCTAAAATTCTAAACTGATAACTAGAGAGCTGCTAGAGCAATCAGGCAGCTGAATCTGTGACAGTAAAATTGTTCAGATAACTAATGCAGATAGGAGAACTCTGAAAGAGTATTTGAAATTTGATTTTTTTTCAGTGATTTTTTTTACATAGGAATATCTGATGAATTACATTGCTATTAAGAAAATTACATTGTAGCCATGGTTAAACATAAAGTGAAAAGAGAGGGAAAAGACATCTGCATTTCCTTTTGTCCAAATTTCAGTAGCCACTGGGAGCAACCTGCGGGAAAAAATAAAAAAATCTCACACAAAATCAATATTTGAAATGTGTATAAATAGAACTATTTTGTTTGAACAAAATTGAAGAGTTTATTGCTCAGCAGCAACAGATTAGATACAAGATGTCTGGTCTAGTACACCTTTGGTTTATAGCAGCAAAGATTCTGTTTGTTTGAAGTGTATTAACAGCTTAGTTCATTCCTGAGTTTGATTTGAGTCACAGGAAGACTTACAGGTCATCATGACCTATAGCCATGGAATTTAAAGCCATTGCTTTCATTAGGAGTATTTATCAGACGTGGTTTGCATGTTCCTCAGAGCCTGCAAAACATTAGAAATAGTAAAGTATACCAAAACCTCTTCCCTTTTTCCTAAGGTTAAGAGGGCATGGAGAAGCCACTGTAACCATAGTATGAATTGGAACAGCTGCTAAATGCCTGCAATTGCTGAAAGATGTTATCTTCACAGCAGGAACAGATGTTGGTGTCTCCAACAAGGTCTTGGTCTCCATTGCTAAAGCAGAGTTGTTGCACCCTCCAAGGATGGAGACAATCACTGGTACACCGCTTAAACTGCATTGAAACTTTATATTTACAGTGAATAAACTTACAAACTGATGTCAAGTGGAAGTGGTCTATATATTACTATTATTTATTCATTAGTCTTCTATGGATTTCATACCTAGAGACAGTAGATACTTTACACAGCAAGACAAATGCCTGTCAGAAGACAGTAGCAAATAAGTAGCAAAGAGAAAGGCAGTAATATTATATTCCTGCTTTCTATTTCTTACTATGCATAATAGGTCTGTATATTTTATTGCAAACCTAAAGAATAATAGGTTGGTGCATGACAGTAAGGTGCTAAAATGAAAATACAGCTTAATTATATATAAGGTTTCAAACAATTTGTTAAGGTGGAGCTGCACAAGACGACACAACAGCCCCAGTGGCTCTGCAGCAGTGTTATACTGCCAACAGGGACTAACAGTGTATGCCAGCCTCTCTGTGCTTGTCTGTGCACTTCTGAAGGTTCTCCCATAAGCTGCTTTATAGCTCCATCCCGGCTTCTAACATGTGATGTCTCCAGGTAAATATGTGGGGTCCTCAGAATATCTCTCTTGCAGTTCCTCACGAAAATTTAAACCCAAGTAACCTTTTCCTCATAAAATAATTCAGTCTTTCTTTAAAACAAAAGTTTAAAGGTTTGATGTAATGTATAAAACATGACAAATATGGTTTTGTTTTTATTTTCTGCTTGGGGCAGAGGTTGTGCCTTAAGTTATTTTCAAGATGCTGCGTTTGCTTTTGCTTTAACTGCAGTTTTTCTCCTCCAATGGAGAAGGCCCCTGATTTTGAGTGTGATATTCACATAAGGAGTGGCTTGGGTTAGTACTGCCAGAAGACCAGGAAGTCACAGAAACCTCTGCCCTGTGCTCGTTTTTTTCAAACAAGTTCATTTGTTCCTTGTAGGTCCAAGATGAATTTAATTTCATTTGCTTTTTCAGGCAACAGAAGTTTGGACAAGAAACTTGCCTACCTACATCCAGCAGTTTTAGGTCCATAGTAGAATTATGCTTGATAAAACCTGATAAATGCATGCACTTTATAAAGAAAAAAACTGTAGGGCTAGAACTGTAGCCAGACCTTGGTTAATTTATCTAGAGAGGAAGAGGGAATGACTTTTTTCCCATGCTTCAAGTTAATGCTAGGAGAATCCATTTCTTTTGAGAAAAGTGGCAACTGAACTTTTTCTGCACAGGAGAGCTTATTGAAGTGAATATTTAGGACTTCATGCAGAAGTATTTCCAGTCCTTTAACTGCTTTATTAAAAGACCTGTAGATCAACTTTCTGAAGAATTTTAGTAAGAGTTCACAATTCACTTACATAACAATTATTCTAGAAAGCTGCAGAGTGTGAAATGTGATTTCCTTTCTGTGGGATGAAAATTCAATGGTATAAAATATCTTACAGAGGATGAACTCATATAATTTTGCAAAATATTATACAAAAAATACAGCAAAATTCTAATTTCACATTGCATTTTACAGACGTTCTGCTTCCAAAACAGTTATATTTTATATGTTGGCTTCAAACACAGTGGAAAGCTTGCAGAATGGGAAAGTGATTTGCTTAGACTGAAGGAATGAAAACATTTCTAGATCAGTTGGTAGCATCTGCCACTAATAGAGAATTAGGGAGATAATTTCCTCAAGGACAGATTACTTCCTAATTGTCCATTTTAAAGGTTCTTCTTTATGGCTGGCATTTATGGTGTGTTAGTTCCTACAGATCAAACTAGTACTGCATGCTGAGCAAACACACGAGAAATAAATAGTGGCAAAAATAACAAATAATCAAAATAACAGGGTACTGGCTGACAAGGAAAAATATTCAGATGTATGGTATAATTTCCATCACAATTATTTTAGTTGTAAAGTATGAATGGAGCCAGCTAAATGACTGTTAGTAAACAGTGGCATTCTCTATAGCTTTTCATTAACTGCTACATTAGAGCCTCAGTCACGTGAGTTTTAAAGAGCTTCCAGCTTTCCTCAGAGCCTCAAATAATGTGTGTGTTATTTTGGAGTAGAATACCACTTTCTCCCTTTTAAGTCAAAATTTCCAAGGAAGAGGGGAAATATCCATTCTCCATCAGATGAAAAATATTTCCAGCTTATGTCTCATGTCAGAATTTCTTTTCTCCTACAACACCCTCTTTACAAAAATCTATCAAAGGGAAAATTTTGAGTCACTGTATATGGAAATAAATGCTTCTTTTCTTTCCCTGTTATTTATGATCCTGTTCTGATCCAGGAGAAAATGATGGAATAAACATAATGAACTAGGTCAGCTAATTATATAATCACACAAATAACTATAAAAAGAAACAAACAAAAAGCATAAGGGTAAAGGGTTATATACACATTGGTGCATTAGGCCATAAAAGGTATTTTCCACTCTGCCAGCCAGCAATATTGCAAGTGTCTCTTCAGAATAATCATATTAAACTGAAGCTAATATGTACAATGAGAGAGGAACAGAATTTTTCTACATGGCCTAGAACTGTAAAATGTAAGGGCTACATATACAAAGTTTAAACTCCAAAATATTCTGAAAGTGTGTTAAGAATGGTCAGTCTGCATAAAGGGAACATTTAAAAGAAAAAGTGTGTTGTGTATTTTTCTGAAAAAGGGTACTTAAGAACAGAGGGTGAATGATATGGAACAAGGGAGCCATGGGTTGTTGCTGTTACTAAATTTTCTGGGTAGTTTTTACTTTGTCTCATGAAACAGCACTGTAGCTCTGGGTCTTTTATTTGTAGTGGCTGTGCTATTTTGATTGCCTGGTGTCATTCTTTTCCTTCAGCCCTTCTCATTTGCTTGCGGGAATTTTATTATAAAGGGAGATACACAGGGAAGATCCAAAGAGGCAAATACTGACAATCCCAAAAGAGTGGTGAGTACAAGCCAGAGAAACATCATTTTCTCAGCAGATCATACATCACCACCCTTGCTCATTTGAGATGATGTGCTATGGTGCCTAATGTGTTAGGCTGACTCGCAATGGCTTTGTCACTGCTGCGCAGTTTAGGTTGAGTATTCAGGTTTTCACTTAGTATCTTTGCTAAACCTAACTTTATGTTTGTGCTTCACTTTGCCTGTGCTAAGGAAAAGGCTTCAGTGTGTGCTGTTATTGTGCTGAATCAATACTTCAGTGCATGCCTGAAATAGATTTTTTCATCTATTTTTCATTTATTTTATCATCAATTTTTTTAAATAGAGTTGTCTCCATTTTCCTGTAAAAAGCACAAGGTCTCATTTCAGGTACTTCAAGGAACAGCAAAACATGTTGTTCCATATTTTTTTCATATATCATACTAACTTTAAATAATCATTATTATACTTTAGTCCACAACCTGCCAAGCTTCTCATAGGGGTGCAGAAGGGAGAGAAAACAAATTTCATTTGCATTCTAAGACTACATATTGATCGAAAGATCTGATACTGTCTCCGTCTGGGCTTCTGTCAGTACTCCAGTAAATGCTTCAGTTAAAGTATTTTGTAACTGTCCTGGGAATATTAATGCAATTTATTCCTGGGCAGTGAGCATGGCATAAAAGTAGTATCTTAAAACTTTTGATTCAATACACTGTATTTTACTGAGATGACTTTGAAGTGCTGGGGCATGGTATTTATCTTCTGTTGAGCTCATAATAACATTCCTTTGATGAGCTCAGCTCTTTATGTTTTACTGCCAGGATTGAGCCTTATTTCTAGGTATGTTCTTCCCACTGGGAAGTGCCCATCAAATCAGAAGTGTCCTGAAAACATTTCCTTGTGTCCCTTCTAATGCCAACATATTGTTTTACGTTCTCATCTTCAGTATTTCCACACAGTTTTTCAGTCTTCATAAACTGTAGGCAGTGGGTGAGACTTGAAATTTCAGCTGAGTTGGAAAGGATGATCAACAGATATGCTGCCTCTCTGTATGTATTCTGACAGTTGTATATGTTTTGTTAGAGTTTGCTTTCTGATCTGCTGACTGAATTGCTCATAATATAGTATTCACAGGTGCTTTTCAGATACTCCTTCACAGCCTACTTGATTGATCATTCTTTGTGTCCTCTGCTTTTGGGTTTGTTTTCTTTCTAAAAAAATGCATTAACACCTTCTGAGAATTTGCTTTCTGATGCAGCAGTTTTCCAACCATTCCTTTTTTATTCAGATCACTTAATTTCAATTACATAATTATCCCTAAATGTGTATAGATGTCATATATCAGAATATTGTCATAGAATCTGACTTTTCATTAATTCCATTTTGATTTCTGCTTAAAATCAAGGGGCTCAAAATTCCTTTAATGTGCTTATTCTGTATGCAAAACTGCATGTGGTGAACAAATTACAATCATTGTATCACAAGTTTCAGGAAGGACTATGCAAAATCTTTTTTTCCCCTGGTATCTGAAAGGATTTGATTTCCACTCAGAATATTTAACCTTCCTGAGCAATGTCTACATGTTTTACATAATGATTATAATTCTGTGATGTTATTTTTGTGTAGACATTATACAAACCACATGTTCTAATAAAAACCACTGGCTGTAGCTGAATATCTGCACCACTTAATTTTTCTGCTCTTGTAGGAACAATACTTGTAGTGTATTGCTACATTTTTTGTGTGTGTTATGGTTTAATGTCTTTGGCATGAAGCATGTATCACTGGGTTTTTTCCACTAGAAGTTTTTTTGTCCCTTGTTTCTTTTTCTGCTGGCTATTTCTAACAATCCTTTACCATTCCAGGTTAAATACATGGAAAAAATACTCACTAGGTTGAAATGGGAAGAGTGTAGACTATCCTATTTTTCCCCATACCTATCATAATCCCATTGCTTTACAAGGACCAAAAACTACTTAGCTACAAAAATGTGTTTCCAGGTGAGAACTCTCCTCCTCATGAGAATGGAAACATCCTTTGATGACTCAGTATGACCTAGAGAGACGTGGGGCACTCCCTGACTCAGACAGGTGGCCCAAGGACCATTCTTACAGGTCAGAGCTCTTCTCATACCACCACCTCCATCTCCATAGCTGCCTTCTTCTGCCATAGTTGTGTCTGGTAGCTCATTCAGGTTCCATGCAATTTCAACAGGTCAGCTCTGTGAAAATGAGGAGGTGATAGGACCACCTTCTAACCCTTAGCAGGAGTGGCACAATCAGCTTTCTCCACAACACATGGTACAGCAGGTTTGTCTTGGGATAAACAGGAGGAGCAGGATTCATTGCCTGAGCTCCAGCTCCTCTGTTCAGCAGTGCAAATACTTCCATCTGAAAGGAGGACAAAATGGGGGCTGTGTTATACACACAGGCGCTAGAGAGGCTGGGAGGTGTCATTTTTCTCTTATGTAAAGTCAGTGTTGTAATGGTATTTGTCCAACTCATCAGGAGATGACAGAGAGACTGCTGTGACAGTTTTTAATTTTAAGTGACAAATTGGAGGTTCAATAGTTTCAGTCACACCCCAGGAATGTACAGGTTTCACCCAGAACTCAATTTGATGGAAAGATAACACTTCCTGGCAACAGCACTGCTTGATATGAAATTTAACTGTCAAAACTCACTGAGACTCTACTGAAATTTTTCAGATGGTGTTCAATTTTAGGTCTACAATTGTATTTAGGGTGAACTAAGAAAGCCTCCTGAAAAAAAAAATACTCCGTGAATTGCTTTTTTTTTTAAATAACTGGATTACTTGGGTTTACCCAAAAGGCGCTAATGTACTTTATAAAGTAATTCTCTGTGACTTGATGCTATTTAAACTTTGGCATTTAAACCTGGGAGCTTGCTGTAGTTCAGTTGCTCAGCCCTTGACACGTCAGTGGAGGAAAAGCTCTGTTTCATCCGGCTTGACTTCATACTCATTTAGAGGTTAAAAAAGACTGGATTCTCTCAGCCAAACGTCTGTGACACCAGGCAAAAAGAGTTTGGTGCTGGGAAATGAAACTTTTTACAGTAAAAAAAAGCTGGAAGGAAAAGTGTGTCCATTTTACAACAGGAAGGGTGTTGTACCCCAAATAGTTTCAGAGTATTTTAAAAAAAGAAACCAACAAACACTGATTTGGAGAAGATATAGATGAGTAAACTGTCAGCACCTGGAACAGGTAGATTAATGGGCTGCAGCTTCTCCAGATAAGTCAATGGAAGTGTACCTGCTTCACAGGTCCAAAATCTTAAGCTGATCCCTACAAGCTAAAATTTTATCTGATATAACCTTATAGGGCTGTTATTGTTGTTGGGAGTTTTGTTTGGTTTGTTATTGTTTGTGGGGTTTTTTTGTTTTGGTTTGGCTTTTTGTGTTATGACATATATTTTATAGATTCATTTTTCAGATAATGTGGGGAGACAGAAGGGAGAAAGTAAAGTGTCTTTACTGTCACAAATCACTTTGGACACCTGTAAAAGGAGGTGAGGACAGGAAAAAGACATTAGCATTGATCTCTAAGTAAGTCTTCAGCTGTATTGCTGAAGAACAAACTAGAGACTGACAACCACTGGAAAACAGCTACAAAAGTTGTGCCATAATTCTAATGTGTTTCCAGACAAAAAATGGTACTGCCTTGCCATGCATCTGTTGAAGAATATTTTCCTCCAAAATATCTTGGGTAACACATGATTCTATATTTTCCTCTATTTCCATGAAGCTAAAAAACACAAACATTTTCTTTGTGCAAATTATTTCTGAAATCCAGAAGCAAGATGTATGAAAATATCCTATGGCTTAATGGAAAAAAAAAATGAGTCCAAGTAATTTTTTTGACCTATGGTTCAGAAAAGAAGTGTATCTGGTGTATACCTAGGACTCAAAATAACAATTAATTCTACTTTTGGAACTGTAGAAACAAATGGCAAATTAAGAACGCGGTTACTCCTTTTAAATCCAAAAATAATTGATTGGGAATTGTTTTCTTAGATTTAAGGGGTTTTGTGGATTTTTGTTTGTTTGTTTGTTTGCAGATCTTTTGCTTTAGGTCTTTCTTGTTCATTTAACTCTTGCAAATCCCTCTGCATCTCAATCTTCTTTTCATATCTTTATGTACAAGGTCAAAGAGGTCTAATAAGTAAAGTAGTTTTTTGCCCTGTAGTTATGCAATATTTGCAGTTGTGTTCTTGTCTGCCACCTCCCAGCTTGCTTTCCAAATGGCACCCAAGAGATTAATATCCATTTGAGTTAATGCTTAAGTTAAAACTTCAGTTCTCACTTCTGTACAATAGAAGTGTGTGGGATACCATGGAAGCTGATAGTCCAAGCATTAAAGCTTTTTATTAGCTTTCACACATGGATTATTTGCTACATGGGGTTCTTAGAAATTGGTTTTATTTATTTTTCTCAATTTTGATAAAATAGTATAAAACATTTTGTAGTTCAGCACAAATCAGCAAATGCTTTTCAGTGTTTATATTCTCTAGATTGATTACATGCAAAGCACAGTACACTTAAAACCTAAAGATTTTGATGATAACTAAAAAATTCCAAACATAAGATGAGATAAAATGACTTCTTTGTTCACTTTCTTTTTTGAGGGTGGGAGTTTTGTTTTTGTTTTCTGTCCCTATGAGTTACCACTGGTTTACAGCCAGTGTATGGGAGAGTCTGTGACACTGAACTGACTTGAAATGTAAAGAAAGCAGTGGTGTATCCAATATCAACATATAGTACAAATTTTGTCTTCATCTTCCAATGTTAAAGCTTTCTGAAGATGAAGTAAATAAAACCAGATATATGGATTTCACCAACTTAGTGTTAGCAGTATTTTCTTTATTTTCAGTAAAGCAATAGTTACAGGAGGCCCCTTCGTAGATTGCCCAGTGATACCAGCTGCTCTAAAACCTTAGCATGAGGGACTGAGAAGTTCTAAATACAATACAATCTCCAAAGATAAGACAAAAAAATATGGCTTTAGGTCCTATAGATGGGTGATTTGGACATCCTGTTAAAAAGATCACATTATCCATACTGGTAGTCTGCATGCAACTATTTCTCTCCTCTAGGAACCCACCTTGATGGCTAAATAACAGACTAGACTTATAGATAAGGCAGTTGTGCCATGATATGAAATCTCAAGTGTAGGTACAAAGAGCATGAGAAATATCTAGGTGAATGTTTAGGTGCAGAATTTGCCATGGCCCCATAAAAGGGCTGACCTGGGAACAGCCAAAAGTCAGTGTGTACTTCATGAGAATAACAGTAAAAAATTACTTGTACTTCAAGTGAACCAATTATAAGCACACCATAAATGCAGTAACAATGAGTGACTCTTCCTTTTCAGATTTTAGTTTAACTAAAGAGGCCGCTGTGTTTGTACCAACTCCAATTTGATACTTTACTTTAGCAGCATGAATCCACTTTTGAGGGTGAGAATAACACAGTATGGTCAAAATGCATCTCACTTTCATTGACACAACAATACCTCCCCTGGATTAGAAAGTGAGTAGAAATGTGAGGTGAAAGGTGGGATAGATTCATGTATCCACAGTGGACAGTATTTCAGTAACATTTTCACAGAAAAATGTGTAGAGTCCCTGCAGATGCATAATCAGAAAACAACCACAGGCAGCAGTGCTTGAACTCAGGATATTTGAGTCATGGTCTGAGCTGCCTTAACACTAATATTGTCAGTGATAACATGAAAAGAGGATGCAACTCTGAAAATTAAAAATTATTTTCCTTTTGTTGCTTACAAAAAGAAATTTCCTCAAACAGCCTTTATAATGGAAGTAGATGTTTGTGTGTGCATGGCCAGGTTTTGGAAGCAGAGGGGCTACAGGGGTGGCTTCTGTGGGAAACTTCCCCCATGTCCAACAGTGCCGATGCCGGGTGGCTCCAGGACTGGCCTGTCGCTGGCCAAGGTTGAGACAATCACTGATGGTGATAGAACCTCTGGGGTGACAAAGTTTAGAAGGGAGGAAAAAACCCCTGCACAATGGCAGCCAGGAGAGAGGAATGAAGATGCATGAGAGAAACAGCCCTGCAGACATGCTGAAGCAGGTGGATGCCCAAAGGAAACTTTAACCACGTGGGAAGCCTTCACTGGAGCAGGCTCCTGGCAAAAGTACTGGAAGAAAGGGTCCACAGAGGAGCAGGTTTGCAGGCAGGACTTCAGCAGGGGTCCCCTGCTGGAGCAGCCTGTTCCTGAAGGACTGCACCCTGTAGAAGGGACTAATGCTGGAGCAGTTCATAAGGAATACCACTTGTGGGAAGGCCCCATGCTGGAGAAGTTCATGGAGGGCCATCTCCTGTGGGTGGGGCCCCACCCAGGAGCAGCAGAAGAGTGTGAGAGGTTCTCCCCCTGAGGAGTAAGCAGCGGCAGATACAACGTGTGATCAAACCACAATCCCCATTCCTGGTACCCTTGTGTCACTTGGGAGTAGGAGGTAGAGATATTGGAAGTAAAGTTAAGCCCTGGATGAAGGGAAGAGTGGGGAATAGGTGTTTTTAGGATTTGTGCTTCTTTCTTATTATCATGCTCTGATTTGATTGGTAATAAATTGAGATATTGTTTCCCCAAATCAAGCCTGTTTTGCTTGTGACATTAATTGCTGAGTGATCTCCCTGTCTTTATTTTCACCCACAAATCTTTTGTTACATCTTCTCTCCCCTGTTAATTGAGGGGGGAAGTTATACAGCAGCTTTGGTGGGCACCTGGTCTCCAGCCAGGGTCAGCCCATTTCAATATATTTTTTGCCCAGTTCAAAAGACTCTGCCACAAGCTCTGGATAAAAACCTGTTCTGAGTTTCAAGTTCACCTTCAGATGCAATTTCTGAGACTGGGACACCTGGAAATTTTTGTGTGCATGAGATACTCGCACTCAGGATCAGGATAAATTTGTGTAACTTTGGATCTCTGCAACATAGAAAACTGGATATGAGCTGGTTACTTTAGGATCCTGTAGAGTCAACAGAGAAATAAACACTATGGCATGATTACTGTAATAAAAATATCTAGTATAGGTTGAAATAAGTAGCATGACCTAGAGGGCTTGGATCTCTGCAATGACTCAGGACGGGGGGAGTCATCAATGACAAGCTCAGATAAAGACATGCAATAAGCTCAAGGAGAAAATCTAACCTCTAACTCTATCCAGTTGAAAATTAAAATGTGATCTTGCAGTAGTGGAAAGTAATCATTAATAGATGAAACAATGATCAGAATATTTTTTTATTTCTTTAGTTAGGTTGCCTGATCTGTAAGTTAGCTCAGAGCTAGCGTGTTCTGAAAAGCTCTTGAAAAACACATTTCGTCATCCTGCTGCTGAAAAGAGTAATTCCACAGTCTGGAGCTGAGGTTATAAGTATTTTTTAACTTTTCTAGTTAAACTAGAAAACACACTCCTCACCCCACCCTTCCATCCCAGTTTAATGTTACTCAACATTTATAAAATTCGTATAGCATATATATTCACCTTAGTTGTACTTTAAGTATTAAGATCTTACTATATAGACTAATCCTTAGCATGTTTACATTCTCAAAGAAGTCTTGAATATATGACTGAAACAGGCATAGAGGAAAGTTAGTGGATCCGCTGGTAAGAACCATCATTTATGAGACTTTCAGAGACAGGATTTAATAGATTTAAAAATCTGGATCAAGCTGTCTTTAAGGAATAGATATCTTATTTTTAACCTTTCTAACTAACTGCATCCTTCTGTTTTCCTTCACCTAAACCCATTATCATTTGTCTATTTCAATCCCTAACATGCCGTGTAACTGTCAAATGTTTTCTACCTTTGTTATATACCAATCAAACAGTCTCCCTCCAGTCTCCCCCCACCAGCTTTGCTGCCAGCCTTTCCAGCTGGAATTCCTTGCTCTATGTTCCCTCTTCTGATCCATTTCGCAAAGGTCAAAATAGTCGTCTGACTTCACAAAGTCAACACAGATTAGTATAAAAAACACTTGGATATCTTTCTCAATCTGTTGCTTTCCACACAATTACATATTTTCTTTTTTTGTTGTTGGGTTGTGGTTTTTTTTGGTTTTGAAAAGCAAACAGCCCTAGCATATCATGGTGCCTCTCCAAAAGAGTACTGTAAGAGTCTATAGAGTGCAACACCAACAGTTCTGGACTGATTTATGACTAATGAGAGATCTTTGAACCGTCTCTGATGAAGATGGTTTTCTTTGCATGAAAAAACATTTTCAGCTCCTCCATAGCAAACACACATATCAAGGGTTCATTCAATAATTCATTCATTCATTCATTCATTTGTTTGGTCTTCTTCAGGGAGGTCATCTATAAGCATATTGTTTACACTTTGGCCATCTATTAGCTTTGCAGCCAACAGCTTCTTGGAAACTTCACATACACTATTTGTGTTCAAAGGATTTATTTATTAAATTTCATTTATTTATTAGTTCTCAAGCAAGTCTTTACTCAAAATATTTTTTATCTGACTGCATTCTGATTTTTAATTTGCCATATTTTATATTTTTCCATAGTTCCTTATTCAGGAAGGAAGGATATCATTCAATCTTTGAATGATGAATGACTCATTCCTTGCATGAAAGTATATATTTCCTGGAATGATGCATAGTTATCTGAACAGGTTTTTTACCTTTTAAGTCACTTGCTACTCACAATGGCTTGAATTTTATTGCATCTTATTTTTTCTTCACTGTTTTGGCATAATATTTTTTAAGGTTTGATATGCATTACCTCTGAAATTTCAACATGATACTTTTCAGCAAAGCTGGACATATCTACCTTTTTCAGCATATTTAAATTCCTTTTAAGGAGGATTTCTTTTAACTTTTTTATTTGCTAGTTTTGGAAATTAAAACACTGTGGTGTTTGAGGGGTTTTCTTTGTTTTCTTGGTGTTCTGTCCACCTGTGGCATTCCTGCAGCCATGTGCCTTATAATCTCTGGTACAAAGGAGTCCTTGGACAGCATTGCTTTGCACCAGGACCTGCAAGCACATCAGCCTGACCAGTTGTGCATTTCCACACTGGCTGCCATTTGCTGCAGTCATTCTCATGATGGCTAAAAATTAAGTCTCTGCATCACTGAAGAAAGATTTATCCAGATCACACAGAGGTAATTAACATCTTTTATTATGACTGTGTTCCTGTCCTGAGAGACCCTCTGATATCCTAAAGCATGTCACAGTCAGACTTGAGAGGGTGCAGGGATCAGCAGAAGAGTTCAAATGTGACATTTCCTGGTCTCACCTTGGAGGTGCAATCCATGCAGATCTACTGAAAGTTAGATGTTAGCCTAAATTATGCAGTCATTCAGAGAGCTGGCTATGATGAGTTGCCTCTGTTAGTTCTTCATTCATTTTGCCATACATATGGGGTTTTTTGCTAATTCAACCTCCTCGTATTTACACTAGTGAAATTAAGCCCATTCAAAAATCATATGACCACATGGCATAAAATCTTTAACAAAACCTTATTTATCAAGGGTATCTGAGAACTGTTGGATCATTAATGGATCCAGGTTCACACATTGCATGATAATTACAGAGACCAAATATACTCCAATTAAATCGATATATGGCTGTCACCATTTTTGTGAAAGGAAATTTCCCAGCTTCTATATGACATCTTAAGATCAGCTACTGTGCAAACAACTAACATCAATATGACTTTGCTCATGACAAAAATGTGGCAGACAGGGAATTAGCTTAGCACAGGGAAACAGGCTGAACTGTCTCTATTTTCAGGGACAGCAATTTGATTCATCCAAGGACAAGACACACAGACCATCCAGCTTTTCCAAAATGTTGCATGCAGTTATCCATGTAGATATAATCAAAGCTTGATGTGCAGTGACAAAGTAGTAGAGAATGAGCAATTCAATAAGAATTGTGGAAGCATCCTCTCATTTTACATATCAATCCAAGGCTAGTAGAAAACAATTTCTAAGAGATACTTCTGGTGAAAAAAGATTAATTTTAATGTCAAGAAAAAATGTATCACTTCTAAATATATTCTAGTTAGCAGAATAACAAGCTATTAAAATAGCTAAATCATTATCCAAATCATCATCATCATCAAATAACAATCCAAAACTCGACTAGTGCAAAACACATATAAATTACTTTTATGAAACGACTTTATAAAAAAATACAGCCACCATTTGGTGAATGATGAGATTAGGACTCTTCAAAATGCATTTTTTAAGACCATTACTGCTGCACACATCTTTAGTTGAACTATTTTAACTTTCTCCTCTACAACGCCTCTTATAAACAACATACAGATAGGTCTCCTGCATCATGATGTGTTTTGCAATTACACATATGCATAGGAAATATACAAAATTTTACTGCTTTTTCTGCTTTGTCACACAAACATATTTTTGGTTTTTTATGGATCTCTTTCTGCTGCATTTATTACTTCTCAATACATTCACTTAAATCCTCCTTAAGTATAAAAACGACTGAGAGACATCTGTTTCCAACTGAGACAGGAAATGTCTTTGCTGGTGCAGGATCATATTTATTTCAAAGAAGCCCAAGCATGATCTTGGGAGGTACAGAGGAATATATTTAATACAGGATCAGACAAACTGGTAAAAAACTATAACAAACAATAGAATAGTAGGAAAACGCATAAGTATGGCATAGTGAGCGATAATTATCTTGCCTGTTTTCTTTTCCTGTACACCTCTGGCAGCACAATAGCCTAAGTAGATGGGCAACACGCTGTTCCAACAGCAGCAGAGCTAGCAAAGCCTCATTTCCTATGGATTTGTATTCTGTGCCTCCATATTCTCCTCTTTCTATTTCCCAATCTCCTCTCTCCCACCCATATCCTAGCTGCTGTCTCTGACATGAAGCAGCAGAGCTCTGCTGCTGAAGCCACAGGATAACGCCCCCTGTGACTGGCCACTTGTCAGGTGAAATGGAGCAGTGCTGAATTTGGGCTGAGGCCCTTTCCTAGGGCTCTCCTTCAGCAGTCTTTCTGAACAGCATCAGGAAGAAGCAGGAGAAGCCCTTCTAGTGTGTACCCATGTAAACACTAACACATTTTTTTTCTCCATTTTGTGTCCACTACTATTTTGGTTTAGTTGGCTTGGTTCCCCAGTCTGGTTCACTGATAGTTCAAATGCTGGGAGGGAAGGAATGCTTTCACTGACATTGTCAGTTTAAAATGAAAATGCTTGTCAAAGTGGAAACAGCATCAGTCTACCAAAAGTCAACCACCAGTAGTTATGAAATGTATAATTTTATGAGATCATTACCCCTGTGTCAGATTTGGTAGTGCTTGATGAATTTAAACATTATAAAGAAGAAAATAATGGATGAACTGGCAATTAGAGCACATAAACCCACTTTAAATTAGACATGCAATATTACATATGGAGTAGGAGTGACAAAGGTTAAGACTTATCCACTTAAAAAAGAGCCATCTGAAGGTGATACACAGTAAAGGGCCTTATTTACAGTGCTTATTTATATGTTTTACTAGCTGTGGTGTGAGGTAACACATCATACTGAAATTCCACATTTCCCTGTGTGCTTTAACACCCTTGTAGTCATCACAGGTAACAGGACACTCCAGGTTTCTGCCATGTTTTGTTACGTTCTAGGTAACGAGGCAAGGAGTTCAAAACAAATAAAAGGGTCCCTTTCCCATATAATACATGGGGCATTGAGAAATTTGCTCCCTCAGGAAGGCTGGTTGCTAAACGATGATGGATGTTATGACAGATTCCAAAGAGCATCAGATATATTCGTACTTCCACCACTGAGTATTAGATGCAACAGGCTTGACATGTAGCCTGCCTCAGGATATTCCTAAACCACTGGTGAGACAGCATACTCAAGACTGTTCATTCTCATTCCTTTTTAAAAATTATTTCCCTAAATCTCTGTAAGAAGCAGTATGCTGGATGATATATGTACTTAATGTCTTTTTTTAGTATGATCAGTTTTATTTCCTACTGTTTTGTTGAAGAGTATGTGTAGGAGAAGGGAATACAATTGACTTGTCCCTGATAATTAGCAGCCAGTTAATTACCCAATACAGTCTTACCTCTGATGAGTCACAGTTATATCCAATAATGATAAGTGTGATAAAAGGGAGTGGGCTAGCTGAAGAGAGAAAATCATCATGGAGGGTCATGAAGAGGAAGGATCCTGGAGAGTCAGAATCACTGCTGTGAGGTCAGTCTGGGTCTGCAGTTAGAGCCTGTTGTTGGCACCTGCAGCCACAGTCTAGCTGGGTAAAAGCCTGCAGTCAGGGTCTGCAAGCCAATACCTGCAGTCATAGTTTAGCAGGAAATAACCAGCAGTCAGAGGCTGCAAGGGAAACCTCCAGCAGGAGCTTGCTGCAGCCAGAGTCAGTGAATAGTTGGAGTCAGGATGGGTGGGCTGTAAAGAGCAATAAACCAGGACCCATTTCATGCAGTGATAAACCAGAAGTCTGTGTCTTGGCGCATTTCTGCCCTCTAACAAGAGGACTGCTGCAACAAGTAGGAAACAGAGACTTGTCCCTGTTGCACACTATTGAATGGTGTGCCACAAAGGAGAGAGATAAAAATAGTGTACAACCTCACTCTCCGGTGCTGGCTACACAAGAGAAATGCACTGCCTTTCTGCCCCTAGGAAACAGCAGCATCTGCACTGTGGTTTTCAGAACTACTCTGTTACTGTATTTGTGAGACCCCAGTTCTTTCATTTCTGCCTCAGTGAAGAACAACACACAGGGGCTTTAACTGTCTGTGCCAGATATCCTCTCTGCTGCCTCAGACTGGATCACCATTTCCAGAGTGAGGACTAAGCCTTCACCTTTTTCCCTGCAGCCCTTGTGGCACTCAGATTCAGCTGCACTGAACAAGGCAGTGGGAAGAGGCTTTAGTTTTGCATACATGGCATGGCAGATGATTCACATTTAAAAAATGTACAGATATATCAGTATGTATAAATACATATATGCACACTTTATACAGAAGAAATATATTGAAATAAAAGTTATGAAGAAAAGCTCTTAGAAGTTAGAAAATTTCATCATTAGTTCTGCACAATGTTTACATGTTTAGTCCCTTTCAGCCATTAAAGAGGTTCATGGGTTTTTGTCTACAAGATCTTGCCCTGTTAAAGCAGAAGGTTACTTTAAAATGAATAAGCAGCTACTTGTTCAATACTTGCAGTACATTCTCTTGCCCTGAGCTTTATTTATGGAACACTACACAAGCTCTGCTTGAAAATTGATTAACTTTATTCTAAGTTGAAGGAGTTCAAAATCTTCCAATAAAAAATACTCTTTATTCAAATCTAAAACTTTCTATGGCAGACTTTTAACATAAAGAAACTTCACTCTGAAAAAAGGGAAAGATAGAAAAAAGGAGAAAGAGGAAGGAGGGAAGGCTTTTGCTTATGCTGTAATTTTTTCTATTATTTTAATGAATGGAACATATTTTCTTTTATGATTTTAGACAAAATGTAATCATGCATATATAGATAGATACTTAATAATTAAATCCTTTTACAAAGGTTTGATTTCATGACAGAAAAAGCCATTTAAGCTTAATTTTTTTTCAAAAATTTGTTTCACCAAAAAGATCAAATTGTTTGGGTTTTTTTCTAAATTGCAGTGGGGCAAAGCTACTTCCTTCTTTTCCCCCCATGAACCAGTAATTCCCATAGAACTTTATTTTTGGGGTTTATGATGCTCATTGCTGTAGTTCTTGACTTTTTTATACTATTAATTAAATTACAGAGTGCTTCTATAGGAGACAGTGATTTTTTGAAGCCTATTTTAAAAAGGATAAAATAAATGGAGGTGAGATGGAATTCAGACACAACCTGAGTGTGCAGGATGAAAAAGAAGTCTGCAGATGAGAACACTATTTAAAATTACTCATAATAATCAACATGACCATTTTCCTAACCATATCTACTATTCACATACTGGATTAAAAGAAAGCCAATGAAGCTAGTGCCAGAAAAGCAAGAGAACTTATTATCCCTTTCACTCCCTTATGGAATACACTATCATTAAGAAAAGAGTGCAGAGAAATGTGAAGCAGCATTTCTGCATTGCAAACATTGCTGCAATGTTTGGTGGTGAATTGTGAACCACATTTGAACGTAAGTGACGTTACTGTTACATCTGCTAAAAAGCTTCATCAAATCTAGAGATTTCCCCTCCTACACTCTGTCTGCAGCGCTGCACACATTTAAGATGCACAGCTAGTTTGTTTAAGCAGCTTTTAAAAAGCACTTCTGCAGTAGAAATGTGTAAATATTCCCATAACACTGGGTTTCATTTGAAGTTAAACTGGTGTGCAAAATGGGCATTCAGCCCCATCAATCTGACATACACAATGCCAACAGCACAAGGACAAACATGTTACCATGGAAGTTGTGGCACTCGTGAACCAGGAGCAAACTGCTTGCAAATGGATTTATTATGAAACAGTGTCACTGATTGCTTCATAGATTACTCTGCCAAGCTGTGTTCTACTTTGGATGAGCACTGCTGTCTGGAAAAGCAATTAGGGATTTCTGGATTTGAAACTGTTAATCTATCAACAGGAGGCACGTCTACTTGTAGTACTGTGAATTCAAACTGCATACATAAGCCTACAGGGCAGAGAAGCTGAGGGCAAAATAATGTCCTACTCACACCCAATGGAGAAGGAGAAGACTTGTTAGGTGTTGTAGCAGAGAAAAGAAGACAGGTTCCTTGCCTGGGAAACATGCTTTGCAGCAGTGACTTGTTACAGTGAACATTGCAGTAAATTAAGCCAGACAGAACTGTAGGTGTATAAAATGTATTTTCCAGCAACAAAAGAAAGGTCCTCAGAGAATCTGGTTAAAGTTTTCACAGGACAATGGTGGATGTTTATTTGCTGAGAGCGAAGGTGCTGGGAAGCCACTTTGTTGCTATGATTAGTCACTCGATGAATAGTGACTGACAGGCACAAGGAGGGTAGAAAGCAATGAAACAAAAGTTTTATTTGGTTTGCTGAAGAAGTCAGGGGGGAGAAAAAATTGTTTCCTGCCATTTCACATAGATCACCTTTCAGACACTGGGAGTTCATCCAAATCTTTCCAGTCAAACAGTCTTTATGTAACCTGGATCATCACCAAACCAAAAGCAGAAAGCAATTACAGGGTGAGAGATATGAAGGCCAAATCAAAGGAAATATAACATACAATGCTCAAACTATACAGTGTTGCTGCTTCCTTGCTCATGCTGAAGTTGTCAATATAAAACATTCCCTCTGAGGCATCTGTGGCCGAAGACAAATTTTACCAGATGATGTTGTCTGACTAGAGGCCTGTTATCAAGTTATGTGTGATTCCTGGTATAGCACAGCTGACTTTTGATACATTGCTATCATGGAAAAAAATATAAGATGTGCCAGGAACAATTTCCAGTTGATTCTTAACTTGTTCACTGTCTTAATATTTTGTATGAGTTCCTGAAGAACTCATAGAAATGCCAACCTCCAGCTTCCCACCAGAAACAAAATCAGGAACATATAAGCGTGGGTTTCTCAAGACCAATTTATTTAGCTAAAGGACACAAACTGCACCATTTCTGTGATAACTGTAATCCTTTTAGCAGTGTTGTTTTCTCCCAAATGGAATTTGCATCCTCAAGACAGAAGAATAGCATACTGGTAACAAGGTGAGTATTGTGCAATATCTATATTGTAATAGTCAGGTGACATAAGGAAGGAGACTGTCATTCAAACATGTAAACATGTTAGAAAGAAAGATTTCTAGGCAAAACAACAAAAAAATTAGCAGGAGTAATGAAAGTACTTGATCTTTATCATTAAGGATGAATGCCTTTATTAGCCCAAAGCTAGTGTACGCTTTCCATTGTTATTCATGCATTAAAAAATTCCAAGGTTGTCAAGAAAATACAGATGTCATTTTAGTATGGCATCAATTACTGATTCCAGTGGATTCCGTGCTCTTAATGAGGGACCTTGATTTACAACTTCTTAAAAATCAATGAACTTTGTAAGAACTTGTCCTCGGGTACAAGGTTACAATATTCAGATCTGCACACAAAGCTACTTGTGGTGGAAATGTACTCATGGATATGTGCCTGGGTAAATACATACATATATATATATGTGTGTGTGTATATATGTATGTATAAGTATATATATGTGCTTGGGCACACTGATCAGCCAAGTGAGTTTGAGGTACAGCAGAACTCAATTACAAGCAATTGATTCCCATCCCACAATTCCCCATGCCTCTAAACATACCTTGCAATCTACTTTAAAAATGGCCTGGAATTCAGCAGGGCCTGGGAGCAGTGCCAGAAACGACGGGATACCCATCCATATGGAAATGTGCAGCCACCAATGCAGCACAGCACGGTATAGATGCCTGACATAAATCATAGGTAACATCTAACAGCGCAGGCACAACAGTGGGAGCAGGCAGAGCAGAGATACATCAGTATGGATACACTGATGTAATTATTATTCCAGAGGGGATTCTGAATGTAAGAAAGTCATTAGATGTGATGACAGCTTCTTTGTTTTTTCTTGCAGAATTTCACCATAATATACAGGCTAAACTTGATTGGAGATGGCAGGATATTTTTTCTGATTATTCTAGGCATTAAATCATAGTCCTCTGCATGTGTGTGTTTGTCTCTTCAGTATGATTTTTGTTGGTACTGAAGAAAGATACGGATTAATTCTGAATTAAATGTAGTAATACATTTATTTTTTTCTCCTGTATCAGATTTTTTCTTTTTAACAGCAGAGGAAACAGTAAGTTCTATTTGTTTTTTGTGAAAATTTCTATATATATTTATCATAGTATGATCTTGTAAAGTTCTTGTCTTTCTTGTTTAAAATACTAAGCTCCAGGTTTGTATTAAAGTTTCAGAGTCATTTCTAGAGTGTTCATGAATATGTGTTCCAAGACTATAACCTATGAGGAATATTAGACATTAAACACTGTGAAAGTAATCTAAATGTATACATTTAAATTTTAAGAAATTCTTCCAGCTATCACACAATGCAAGAAGCATCTGCACCTGGATTAAGAACTTCAGAAAACTGATCTCTGCACTGATGGACCCAGTTAATTTCAGCAAACCTCTAAAGTAATCCAAGGTATCTTAGTAACCATATCATTACTTCAGCACTCACAATACCACAATGATGGGTGGGTTAAATGGTTGAAATTACCTTGTTGTGGACCCTTCTCACATGAACATCTAGAAAAACATTGCCCTAATTTTCAGGCATGCTGAGGTATTCTGAACTGAAAATCATGAGAACTGTCAATTCTCAGCAGCTCTGAAAAACACCCCAAGGTGAGACACTTTGGAAATCTTTCTATATCAAGAGAATTAAGAGTGCTATGTCAAAGAGCAAATTATTTGAATGTGGACTGTGCTTAGAATCCCTGCTACTGATTTAAAACCCAGAGATATGGACAAGAGACATTCTAACACAGTGTAACAATCAACAGCTGCTAAACTATGATTAGCCTACCAGCACAGACAAAAAAAATAAAATTGCTATTGTTCAGGCAAACACCAATTTTTCCAGTCTGAACTTGAAGGGACTAACAATTCACAAACAGGTGATAGCTTTCAATCACCTAAAAAGAAAATGTTATGGCTGGTCATTTGACAGAGAGAATTAGTGCCTATAAGGATTACTGGTAATTTTAATGAGTGAAAGAATGAAAATACTGCATGAATGGAAAACAACCCATATCACCAGCGGAGGTATGAACTTACTCCGTGCTGTAGTTGGCAAGTATCTTATGGAAGGAAATTTAGCACACACTCTAGGATGTTGATCACATCCTCCAAAGAATGCCCAAGAGTGGTAACAAAATTAAGTCAAAATGGCATACATGAATCTTTTTTTTTGTCTGACTTCATACATCCCTTGTGCTTTCTAATTAAGGGCAAACAGGCTCTCAGTGTTTTTTAAAATTGTTTTATGTACTTAACTTCTCCCTGGAGAGGTAAGTTATGCCCACCAGAATAAAGTTCAGAGGAAGGATGTGATTAAATGCTTGAGGCACTATAAAGTGCCAGTATTGGTGCTAATGCCAAGCAAAGATAGATCATATGTATCCACTTTAAAGAAGGAATAACATACAGTTTGAATCCAGCAAATACACCAGAAAGGACAAAGGAAAAGTCAGTGCTGGAGTCTATTCATACTGAGGAAGCTGAAAAGAACACAGGAGCTGTGATTAAAGTAACCCTTCTTAAAAATCCACAGTAATTACATAATTGAAAGATAAATACTTTGAGGTCACATTAAACTTTTTGATTGACCCTGAGTTATCACTCTAATTACAGGCATTTCTAACAAAAGGGAGTGTGATACCCTCAAGAGCTTGCAGTTATAACACACATCTTTAGGCATCTGGACACATATGTTAGAAAACTATTTCAGCTGCACTTCCTCTACAGCTGGTGGAGCAGCTCAGCAGAAAATCTGACCAACCAGGGAAAGCTGAGTAGAAAAATCTAAGACTGTCCACATCACTTAAAAAATTCATAAAAGTAATGACACTGCATGCCCTAACTGAAAACTACAGAGATATGGGCATTAACATCTTTCATGCCTGATTCAGAACAGTCATCTGAGCCTCCTGGGGAACATCCTAACCAGTCTATTCAATGGCATTCTGGCTTAGACTTTCTAGTTCTCTCTGAAGAACATTTCACTTTGCATAAATTAGGCATTTATGGGCATGTCAGCACTCAAAAGGGCTACAAGTGTCCTCAGATCAAGGAGGCCTTTGGTTTGTTTTACATACCTTACAGCACATTTTATCTCCATGGCTATAAGAACTTACAGGGTTCAATTTTTAATTATCTAAATGATGAGGTACAACATCTCATTTTGTAATGAGATACGGCAGATACGGTTTTCATCCAACTTGAGAAAACAAAATGTATAGAAAATGTTCTCATTTCATAGTTTTGCTAATTTTAACACAAATTTACAAGTATTTGAAAACATTAAGCAGTCTTTCCTCAAGGCTGTTTTATGAGGTTCATAACAAGCCTCTGGTTTAAAAAGGAGCCCTTCACACTAAAGTGGCATGGTGTAAAAGACATACAGGCTGAATACACAAATCTAAGTATAACAGAACTCTCAGAAACTTTCAACATTGTCCAGTTCAGGTCTCCAAAACAAATATTAAGGCCATGCAATAGAGGATTCAGGAAAACAGCAAATGAATCCTCTGTGTTCTTTGCATCAAGTCTGAAAGTGACTTGCCTCTTGATCTCTAAGCTCTGTTTCTCTTGTCTCGGACAGGAATACAACAGACTATGAAGTAAAGGGAGTGGTCACAAAGACACTGTATGTATTTCACACTTACTAGGCTTATTCTCTACACTCTTCCCATCTGAACACAACAGTATCAAAAATATTTATGGGGCAGTAAGATATTTTTGTAGATTTTTCCCATTCCACGCAGCTCAGAATACTCTGAACCAGCTCCAGGAACACAAGAGCTTGCCAAAACATTAGTTCAAGCAGGTGGTTCCAATTCATAGGACTTTTACCTTCTCTATGCTTGAGAGGTTCTTGGAACAACAAAAAACCTCACATGCCTATGTTGGCAAGTGTAAGATTTGAAAGGCAGATGTTATTCTCACATCCACCCATTGAAATCCCCTTGCCAGATTAGCTAGTATCAGAACTATGACTTTTGAACTGGCCTCTCGGAGGGCTGCTGTAATAGGGCAGCTACAAGCCATGTGCTGCCACTTATCTTTGTGCCTCTTACTGGGAAAGGAAAAGAACAAAAAAAGAGAGAATGCTGAAGAATGGTAATTTCTTACCTGGTAATTTGTTTCTCCACATGCCCTAGTATGCAAACTCAAACTCTAGCTAAAACTCCTCCTGTCAGCAGATGGACACAATGAAAATACAAAGCCCATGGGATGTCAGATTTTAAATACAGAGGGATGATCTCTCTGGGTATGTTCAGATTCAAATGCCTAAAGCAATAAAGGTGAAACTGCCCTTTCAGAATGTACAGTAGAGAATTACCATAAAGATAAATTCTTCAGAGAGAGAAAACAACACTTATTCAGATGAAAAGATATTAAAAATTTGCAGGTAATTACTATTTTCAAAAGCAGTATTAGTTAAACAGTAGATCGTTGATAAATATTTTTCTTCTGTTTTCTGTCTCTGTGCAAGAATTTTGATTATAAAGTTGGTCTGTGCCCCTCCTGCCACTTAGTTTTACTTCCTGTTTGAACTGATACAGAACAACAGTGGAGGATTGTTCTCCCTTGCTGTTCAGGTGATAATTTGTTGTTCAGATGGATACACATGGATTGGCCAGCCCACCCAAGTAGGGCCAGTCACCAAACAGTTGACCAGCTGGTAAGACTATTAAAGCTTATCACAAAGTCACATGGCAGTGAAGGATGACTGGACATCTATGAAAGGATTCAGACTGATCAAAGAAACAGCTCTTTTCATTGATTTGAAGGAGAGAAGTATGTGCAGGAAGAGGAAGATTTAGGGCAATGTTTGTAACAAAAACAGTTTAAGAGAGTAGATAATAATGTGGTCACTTCATACATAGATGCAGCATATCCATGCTTTTGCCCACAAGATCTATGATAAGCAGCCGTTCTCCAGGCAGGAATCCTAAGTAACTTCTCAAAAATGTTCTCAAACAGCCAGCACCCTGAGTGAGGAGCTACTGAGAGCCAAGGAGTAAGAAATACAGACAACAGACTACCTTACACCCATCCCTACACAGAACTTAGATTAGTCAGTATAGAAAAGTTCATCTGTCTTTTAAAGACATGGTATCCTGATTCCTTCTTGAGGAAATGTAGCAGAACTCATGTGTTTGGATTGGTGGGTTTTTTGTTTTGGTTTGGACTATTTGTTGTTTCTATAACATAACCAGAAGTGGTGCCAGCAGCTACTTTTAACATAAGGTAAGGGTGTCCACATTTCAATTTGAAGATTCAGGTTCCAGATTCTCCCAGCAAACAGTGCAACTCACATCTCCCACCTGATAAATAAGGGTTCTAATAATCAGTGACATAACTAACTAGAATGGGTGGATTTTCCATGCTTCTGTACAGCAAAGCAGGGGAGAGATTGATACATGATGACATTGTAATTCAGGGGTTGTGGTGATCAGCAGGAAAATGGCATCTGTAGACTTCGGTCCTTACCTCTAGCAGAACACTGTTAAATGAGTGAAGCACAGTTAATGCCCATTGAAATTTTCAGCTGGCTTTTGGATCACCAGTCTGGGCTTAGGCAACACAATTCCACTTAAGTCCTGCTGTAGATGCTTTAACTGTTTTATTGCCTTCAGCCCCGTGATAGTATCTATGGCAGCTGAGAGTTCAAGCTGATATTGATGTGAAAAGGTGAAAAGGTTGGAGGATTCGAATGGCTGGCTTAAAAACTGCACCAGGAAAAGCGCATTCTCTCTTGGTGCAAGAGCATAAGGTTGAGCTGCTTCTCTCGCAGTCCTAAAACTTAAAGAATCTCTGAAGCCTGCCAAGCGTCTCATAAAACATTGAAAAGAATAAAGAGATGACCCAACTTTCTGTCACATAAAAGAAGTCCTCTGAAGGTAGAGGAAGTTTTTTCATCTTCAGAGGTTAAAAGGTGGAAGAATAAGAGAAATTCTGTAGCTAACAGTGAAGTTTCTCTGAGGGAATGGGTATAAAGAAATGTCATAAAGGAAAGAAGTGGTGGGAGATCTCTGCAGCAAGAGATGGGTCTTCTCCCTCCCTTCTATTCAAATTTATGTTAAGCTCAATAGAGAATAATTTCTGAGGATTATATGCACCAGATTTTCTTTCTCTCTATTGCTTTCTTAGTAAAGCGTGTTTGCTTGTCATTTTTTCCCAGACTTCTTCCCACTGTTTGTATACTTTTATTTTGCTGTTATTGTCACTGATTTTCCTTCACCCTTCCTCATTTGCAGTCCTTTCGTGAATGAAACCACTCAAGGTAAGTGCTTTCAGCCCTACCTTGTAAAGGTTTTGATCAATGTTTAACTTCACAGAACAACAAGGTTTTTATCTTCTCACATTTTTCAGTTTCTTAAATGGCGCCCAGGTTTCCTTCCCCGCCCTTTTAATCCATTTAACAAGGGTATGCTTTCTATAGCAATAAAGAATCTGGAAAATAAAGGTCTTGGTTGAGTTCTTTCATACTTAGGCTTAGATAGCTTTAAATTTTTAGAAAAGATTGAAGCTGGGTATAAAACATCTTTGTGGATGACAAAAGGTAAACTGAAAGAGGGGTGTTTTCTCAAAAAATGATTGACAAATTGAGTTTTCAGAGGCAAGTTTTCAGAGGAAAGGAGTTCCAGACAGGCTGAGTGCCTGGACTGGCTGCCACTCCAAAAGATGTGTGTCTTACTTAGGAGTCCCATGTGATAACTGAAAGTGCTGTACAGCTGTCACACAACGCTACCCCCAAGTGTTTAGTCAAGTAAATTAGGTCTGCAAGGATAGAGTTCAACACCTGAATTTATGATCCTAAGCATAGACACCTTGGTGTGAGCTAGGTGTCCAGGACACACGTTGTGGTCACTACAGGTCTTGCCAGCGCAACCAGTGCAGGACACAGACTTAGCTGACCGAATCAAACTACCTACTTAAGGTTCAAATTCCTTTGAGCCTATTGGCTTAGCTTCAGTTGCCTCCATAGGGGTTGTGCCATTGGGGTTGTCTTAGCTGACCCTGCCTGCCCTCTAGCTGTCTCTCCTGAAGTCATGTGGTGCTGTATCTGAAGGTCTCCTTTCGATGTATGAAAGCTCAAGGCTCAAATGGCTCCTGAGGGGGAACATGAAACCCACCCCCACTGTCTGCAATGGAAAGTTAAGACACCTCACTCACATTCCCATAACTAAATTCCCGCGCTTGAAGCCAAAGCTGAACCTCACTCTAGGGGACTGCCTTTGAAATGCAGTGTGCAGAGAAAAGAACTAACCCTCTTTTAGAGTAGAAACATTAAAGGCATTCTCAAATACCTTGGGAACCACAGAGAATAGGTAATTCATTTTTGTACAATTATTTCTCCAAGTTAAAACCCCGTTTTGAAATGCTGGGGTAAGCAGTAGGTCCCTGGTAAGGCTTCTGGATTCTTTCTCAGTTCTGTTTCTCTTACAACCTCATCAGCATCCCAGCTGGACCTTCTCTGAAACTTCTCCAGACAATGCTCCTCCCTCCCCACCATACTCATATATACTTCTGTAACTCCCTAATTTAATATTCTCTTTTTAGAGTGTCACAGAAAAAAAAAAATTGTAGGCATGACTTGTCTCGATTTGCTTGACAAAAAGAGGTGCTTTTAACAAGTAACTCACAAAGGAAGACTACCCCAGCTTCATGAATACTGACAGAACCCTTGCTGCTTAACTCATAGGTGGATACTCGAAGCTGCACTTCAGATAATGCAGTGGACAAAGAAAGTAGTAAGAACAACTGCATTTATCCAAACATTGCAGATCATCTTGTTTTACAGGTGACTTACTAAAGCAGCATGCCTTGCTAAACACTGCCTCCACCTGCACAACCTGGTTTGCCTGCAGTAGTTGTTTAAGCTGCTGGTGAGAATACAGCGAGAGAAAAATGGTACTGCTGAACTGAAAGTCTTAAAATTCCCAGTGCTCTTCTTCAGTCTCTGCTTTTTGTCACTTTTCATTCATTTTGTATGATAGCAACCTTGCTAAGTACAATAGCAATACATTGCTAAGCACAATCAGAAAGCCAGCTGAGGGTGGCATTTTTAAAAAAATACAAATGCTCCCAAAAATCATCTACCTTGGAAATCAGATATTAGGATCATTAATCATGAGGATTAGCTGGTATCACCCTCTTAAACACTCGGGATCAGGTATTTAAATAAACTGCAATCTCTTAAGAGAATTAGTGTTTTGGGGTTCTTTAGGCATTACGTAATGCAAGTGACATGATACGCTAAGTCATGAGATAAAATGAAAGCACAGAGGAAAGCACTGCTACTCTTCCGAGTGCCAGGGCTTCACTTTAATTTATGACTGAGCGTACATAACATGATTCTTTTGAAGGGTACACAGCCCCCTCTTAGACTGAACTGCTTAGTGCTCTTACAGTAGCACAATTCCTAATGAAATTAATTTATGTTATTTAGCTTAAGTCTTATTTTTGCTGACTTTCACCTTTTTTTTAAAGTACTGTTTAATCTCCTATCCTCTTTTTTTGCTCTCTCCAATTTCATCTTAAATAACTTACCAAATCAAAACCTATCCCACAAATGATCTCATAGTGCAGTTCAGCCCAGATTTTTTTTTCTGCTCTCTTCTGTTTTATTTTTGGACAGCGATGACAAATCTTAAAGGGGAAAAATACCCAACACACAAAAACTAGAAACTATTATATAACTGTATAAAGCCGGCAATTTAACTCTTCCCAGCAGAAAATTGTTTCTAAATACAATTCTGTCTGGAGCCGAAAAACGTCAGTATGGAACTCCAGCATCGGGACACAGGAGGGAGCGCAGCAGCTCCCCGAGCAGATGTCCGCACACAGTGAGTCATCGGCAAGGGCTCAGCTTGGGATCATCAGCACCCAGGCACATCTGCCCACGGTTTTCGGCTGAAAGAGCAGCTCAGCCGCCTGTCCCTTACTCAGCGTGTGGAGCCCTCAGCTAACCCGAGCGATCCAGGGAAAGGCAGCGAGACGCTGCGGAAACCTCTGGAGATGTGATTTTTGTGTCAGCCCTCCAGCTGCATTAGTGAAGCGGGGCGCTTAGCAGCACTCAGCAGAGCGCAGCGGCAGCAGTGTTTCCATCGCTTTAACCTAGCCGGGGCACAGAAACAGGACCGCCATCTGGGGGCATCCCGCTGCCTCGGGGCGCCGGAGCCTCCGCGACTGCGAGCGCCCAGCGCAGCGATGTGGGCAGGGCAGGGCAGGGCAGGGCAGGGAAGGGCAGGGAAGGGCAGGGAAGGGAAAGGCCCTTCGCCGCCCGCAGCCCCCGCCGTTGCCGCGGCAACCCGGGGGCGGTGCCGGCGGGCCCCGGGCGGGCCGGGTCGTTGTTATGCGCGGCGGGTGCGGGGCGGACAAAGGCGGCTCCATCCGGCCCAGCACACAACTCGCGCTTGTGCCGGGAGAGGCGAGGCGAGGGTCGCGCCACTGGCCCAGAGGGAGGGGCGGGGAAGCAGCCGCAGAAGGGAGAAGGGAGGGGAAGGAGCCGCAGCGCCGCGTCCCGTGGAAAGCTGAAGCTTCCCGTGCCTCGCTCCGCCGAGCCCCGGGCGGCTCGTCCCTACGGCATCCCTTTCCCGCAGGATAAAAGGGCCGCCCCGGGGTGGCAGGACAATTAAAAAAACAAACAAACAAAAAAACACCCTAAGAGTATTAGCTTTACGTTATGGAGAAGCCGTATGAAGTGGTGTGGTTATTTTCCTTTTTTTTTTTTCTTTTTTTTTTTTTCCTACTCGGGTGACTAGAAGCCAAAGCTCTCCTATTGAACGCCTCTCGCTGAATGGGAAAAATCTGCCTTGTTTAATTAATGTTAGTCCGTTTCCCCAAAAAGAAGACGAAAAATATTACCATTATGTTAGCTCTGGATAAGGTTTAAGAGGGTCATGGAAGACGTACTGAGCCCTATCCTCTTTGCTTCCTCCCCTCCTCCCTTCATTAGCACCACACCTTGAGGCACACATACAAAAGGAAAAGGGAGAGCCGAAAAAACCTGAGCAGTTACCTGAGAAACCAGATGCGGGTGCTGTAGGGCACCATGGGTACACCTGTGCCTGAGGAATTCAAAGGGGAACAGTAACCTCTGCCGGAACCACCCTCTGAACCACACCTCATTCAGTACACTAATCCACCCCATGCTGAAATATATGTGTCCAGGGCATGCACAGAACAGCTTTGTAGCATCTGTAACATAGTGGAATCCCGCATTAAATGTTAAAATCTCACTCTAATGTGGATTATATATAATTCTCTCCAAAAGCATAAAAATAGTGATAGCTATAAACCAGATAGTAGATCAACCATTCTTTGTGATGCTTTCCGGTTCTTACACTTTGAAAAATAATAGTGTGGTTCATGGAAAATAGACAAATCTCAGTTAAACAAATGTAAATATATCAACATTCCCGCCAATGTTTGGAAGCATCACAAATGTGTTTGTGCTACTTGTAATCATGAAAGCATTTTGATGAATAATATGCTCTCATTTAGGTGTTTTGAGGCATTACTTTATAGTTCACTACTGTGGTATGGGTTCTGCTTTTCCTTTAAAAATACTCGAATACTACTTTTGCTGGTAGCCTTGCTTTGTTGCGGATTTGTTGTGCAACTGAAAGCCTATTTTTAAAAGGATTATAGTTCATGTTTGGGAAAAACTCTGCTGTAAGTTTGAAAAATAAGTTACACTTCCTTTTTGACCTTCGTTCCACTTACACCTTTCTATGCACACATCCTGTGCTTGTAATCTATTACTCTGATCAAGTTTGTCTTTCCACGATGAAGCTAAACAATTAGAAAATGTCCTAGCAATGTATTAACATGGAAATTTGGTTCCAAGTAATAGGAACATGGTGATCACAAGCCATACTTGGTGAAGGAAATCACTGTGTTTAACAGTGTTGGGATCCAGACTGTGTCTTAATTTTACAGTCCCTGCTTAAGTGCTAGGAATTCTCAGACTGAATTATTTAATAGACTACCACATCTGAAGATGAAGTCAGAATTTGTAAGGGAGGATGCAGTGTTCACAGCCCAGCACTTTTATTTAACACTTAATTATGAAGCTGTGCACAGAGAAGCTTTTGAGATTGTTGCCATTAGAAACTGAGTCCTTGTGGCTGGAGTTATGGTCAGGCTGCCATCTCCACCCCCACCCTCCTTCCCTGCCCTCCTCCTGCTCTGCTGACTGACCTTGCCACGCTTGGCTGAGCTGAACCTTGAGGTGCTGCCGTGTTTTACATCGCTGGGCTGTAAGGTTTGAGGTGCGAGCACACAAGGGGTGGTGCCATCTACGGGGACAAGAGTCTTTTCTTTTGCTGAAAAGCTGCCAGCTGTTATTCGATATCACTGAGTGTCATGTAACAAATATAAAAGCGACACGTCAGGGAGAATGTCTCTTTCCCTACTGATCTAGGCTGGAACACAGCAAAGTTTCCATTTACTTCTAGCTATTGTGAAAAGAAAGCTCCATTGACCTATTTTGACACTCAGCCAGGAAGGTGACTCCATCAGTCAGAAGCTGACCATTTTTATTTCCTAACGCACCCACCAGAATTTTAATACTGTGCTTTGTTTGAACTGAAAGGCTGTCATTTCAGTGCTTTTTGTCACCATTGATCTCAGACTTATGTATTTTACATGGTATTTTGGAGATACACTATTAGCCATCATTATAGTATTGTCTGTCTAAAATAATTTTGTGTGTAAGCCTGAAGAAAATTTCTGGCGAGTTTTTGCATTACACAGTGGCACCGAGTGATCTTTTGTGCAAAGATAACACAGATTTGCTCTTTTGTAACCTCTTCTTCCCAGAGAGGCTCTGATCCTTCACCGACATAAGATATTTGAAATTCTGCAGTTGATTTGTGCAAGACCAGGAGCAGGCCTTGAGGTCTTCTAATTCTACCTGTCACTGAGCATCTCCCCAGTTGGGAGCCAAGGGCATGCAGGACGTGGTGGGATCAGATCCTGAATTAATTCTCTTGGGAGTAATTGATCCTCAGAATGATTTCTACAGGCACAGCTTCCAGAGGTACCCAGTGCTGACACAGAGCAGCACAGAGTAGTTTTTGCAGATCAGCAAAGGAACAGTCACTTTAAGCAACAAGGCATAGGAAAATGTTCTGTAGAGAATAATTCATTAGCAGGACATTACAGCCTTTAGTCTGGGTTTTCAATGGGTCAAACTGGATCATTGCGGGCACACTGAGGGAATGAGATGCCTATGTATCATTCCTGCCAGACAGGATTCCTTCAGGTGCACCTAGCAGCATTTTTGCCATTGTTGTGAGAAGAGAAAATTGAGCCCAGTTGTCGAAGATACTGAAAGCTGGGGATTTTTTCCCCATAGTTATAAGCATCAATTAGGCACTGAAGCTCCACTCGCTATCAATCATTTGAAAATCTTCCTCTGCATGATCTGCCTGGCCTCAGGGCTGGAGCAACACTTTGTGCTTTGGTGGGACTGTGGTCCCTTAGCCCAGAAACCTCTGCTGAGATCTTCTTGTCAGGGAGGGAGCTCTTTAAACTCTTCATTCATTACCCTTTTTGAGAGCCACACCACATTTAGTTTGAATATGTAACCAAGTCTTGGATTAGGGTATGGGCATAAGCTTTGTGCATGGAATCTCTTGAGTATAAGTGAACATCTCAGCTGGGATGGGCAGCAGAACCTCTGGTCTCTATTTTAGTACCTAGGAAAACACTGTTTGTGGCTGATGCAAATGTATGTTAAGCAAAGTAAAAAATGGAATTTATTTTTATGCAGTTAACTGAGCTGTGTGACATGACAGTAATTATTTTTACCATTGCTTAAAAGCCTGTGTTTCAAAGAAAATGTAGGAGTTCAAATGTGTTTGGCATTTGAGAAAGTCAGAAGAAATATTATGGATTGATTGACAAAACCAGCAGTTTTACAAAATAATCTTCAAGCACAGTATCTAGAAAATGCTGTGATTATCTGAAATAAATCTAAGCATTGAGATATAAAGTTAAAGTCTGAAAGGAATTTTCATGGAGATGTGGTGAACACATCCTCTGATATAATTTCTGGTGAAATAAAAGATAGTAAAAAAAGAGAAATTGCTTACAATTTCAGATATCCCCTTTAGTGTAGCAAACTCACAAACTGTATATTGTCTTTTGCTTTTGTAGTCAAAACTGGTATTTTTTGAAAAGGACACCTTTCCACAACAGACACTATACTTACAATAAATATCTTACACACATTAACTGTAGCTGCTTTCAGTGTGATTTTAAACAAGCCAAAGTTTTCCAGTGCTTTAATGTTTAATCAGACTGTGCAGGCCCACAGTTATACCCCTCCCTTTATCTGAAGAAAGAGGTACCAGAGAAGCTAAAACACAAGCAAGGCTAACTAAAATTATATCTTTCTTCTTGACAAACCTTGTCTTTGGAAATTTTACATAGAGTAGCCTGTATGTTGGAAATATCTCAGATATGTTATGACAATCAACAGTATTATCAGAGTTCACACATCTAGAAATGCTTGGAACCCAGTCTGTTAATTTTTTTTTAATAAGATGTCAAGCACATTCTTGTCACTTCAGATTACCTTGCAGCTCTTTTAAGTACAACCCAATAACATGACCAACAGTTAAGCTTTCTAAGCTCCTGGGATACCATTGCTTGTTTAGTTCATACAATAATCATTAACATACCTCATTTCAAGAGCAAAAACTTGACTGGTGGACAGAAATTCAAATGTGTGTTTTCCTGTAAGTCAAACTTCTGGACTTCTGGCCGTTGGCCCTTCCCTTTATCATGAAACCAAGCCTTGTCAGAATCCAATTCCAAGTTCTTCTTTACAGCTTTCCCCTGGCTTTTCAGAGGCAACTGACCATCTCCCTGTCCTCATGCTCACATTCAATCTGGGTTTGAAGAACTTGAGAGAAAATGAAAGATTTACTTCCTCTCTCCAAAGAAGATACAAAATTGCTTGTTCAGTGATAGCTTGTTGAAGTACCTATTTAGACATTCAATGCAGAATTTCTCTTCCTTAGCTTACATACTCCATAAACAAGATTTCTTTGGTTAAAACCCTGTTAGAAGTCTTTCTAGAGCAGTTTACCTTCATACAAGTGGATATGAGGAGAGATAGTGACCATAGTTCTTTCTCCTGGTGAGCCAACAAGCCTGGACAGCTACAGAAAGAGACCTCTGTCATTACCATTTTGTAGCATATACCAGCATGTGCCCACTCAATATTCATGACAGCATTCTTCCAGAGCTGGCTAGAGTGATTAAATGCCCATTGCAGTTTTGTGTCTTTCAAATATAACTAAACCTTCAGAAATCTGATTATGACAGTAACCAGAAAGTTGACAAGAAAGTAATAGAGCTTGCAAAGGTTAATTTGGATGAAAAAAACTTGTCATGAATCCAGGTTATAAAGCAATATTTTCTAATCTGTGAGATTTGCGTATAGTGGGCATGTGGTGGGAGAAAGGAAACTAAAAAAAGGATGTCTTTCAAGCTGACAGATTTGATCATGAGAAATCTTCAGCTCCAAGTTTGGGTTTTGTTTAAAGTAAATATCTTCCTCCTGGCAATGCAGGCTTAACAAGTGAGGAAGTCATTTTCAGGCACCACACTAAAGTAATTTTCTGACACTAATGAATCCGCACTGCTAATGCAGACACACTGCTCAAATTCTCTTCTATAATATGCAAGACTAGAGAGAGCCTCCTGAAATGAGTGAAATTATTAGGTACCTAGGAAAATACATGAGAACTGGAATACATGACCATAATTTGGTCAGCTTAATCACCTGTCCCTGTATGAGCTGGGGTGTGCACTATGCATTTTCTGTCTTTGGAGGCTTAAATAGCCTCATACCTTTTGTTACAGATGTTCTGAAAGTGTTCTGAAAGCTTGTGATACACGGTGAAAATTTCTCCATACAGTTGACATTATAAGAGATTGTTACTATGAGAAGGATGCACTGAAAGCCTGTGATAAATTATTAACCATGTCAGTGACCCAGGTTTTGGATAACTTAATTTATTTTTACATTTCTATGCAGAGGTGGCATTGTTCAAGTAAATGGGTCTCATCTGTAAGGAGGCACGGAACTCTGAGTAAAATTATCAGAAGCAGCTTTAGGCTGTGTGATTTTTTGAAGAGAGATGCTATGGGAAGAATGTGGTACACTCATAATGGAAGATAAACCAAGCTGGGTTTTTTGTTATGTTGTGGTTTTTTCAGTATGAAGCAATATTGAATAATAGCATTCACATTTACATAAACAGCTCCATGAGTAAAACAAACCAACACAAAACATAAAAAAAAAAAAATCACAAAACTGGAATTTAGCTGAAGTGAAAGCTGAAGCTTCTGTAAACTATGGCAAGATATCACTTGGGTCTCTTACCTACAGCTGTGCAAGTTAGCCAGGCTCTTCCTAGATATCAGTCATATATCCTCCAGACAGGAATGCAAAGCTAATATCACTCCTCTTTACAGCAGTCAAGATCTCAGAATAGTCTTTCCCAAGACCCTTTGTCTTTGGGAGGGAGGAGGAACATTTGCCTGAATTAACATGGGCATGCCCCTCAGACACCCTTCTTGCAAAGACCATTTCTGAAACGCCAGGATAAATTAAACTGGGGTTCAGCAGATTAAAGAACATACTATGATATAGATACTCACAAAACAGGAAAGGAAAAATATGAATCAATTGATTTTGTGATTTAAGTTAGGTGCCAGATTGTATTTGACAATCTGCACTCATTCCTAATGTCAGTCTGATCTTAATGTTGTGTTTTTATTGTGAGTTCTTGTTGACAACATAAACCACCTGCACAGTAAAACCCTGCTATTATCCACCATCACAAAGGGTGATTTTACAGTATATACAGTAGATTGAGTGTTATTTGGTATTAGTATGGGCTTTTGTGAAAGAGCTTATTTTACAGTTGCTTCTAGTAGCTTTCATTCACTGGAATGAAATTTTGCAAAAGTGTATTTTAGAAATAAAATTAATTAACATTAATAATATTACTGTGGATTCCAGTGGAAAAGGCACTAGCTAGCTTTTGTGATAATCAAGCAGGAGAACCATTTCTGTTATTATAACAAGTATAGCAATGTACCTAAAAATGTACTTCCTTTCATATACAAACATTGCTTTTTTTTAAGAGCTAAATTCTGTGCACATGTATGTATGACCGAGTTTGCTGGAGAAGTTATGAACTGTAGGATCAGTATCTTGACTTCCAAAATATCTGAACAATCAGAACCTTAAACTGAAATAGTGAGCACAAGTGAACAATCAGCCAAGTCCTGAATAATGAAGGAAAAGGATGGGAAAAAGCCTGAATTCAGTCATGCTGACAGAAGGTGAGAAGAAGACCAGCAGGTTTATAGCAATGTCCAGGATTAGTTGTTCTAGATAGCAACATAGAGGCAGAGTGAGAAGCATTTATCACCTTTGATAAGATGAGTGTAGATTTCCTGGGGTTAGTGAAATAATCTCAGGAGAAAGAAGCTGGCTTTCTAGTTGAAGCAAACAGCAAGCAAAAGTAAAGTTTAAGGAGCTGGGCAGGTAACTGGCGTTTCACCAGGGGCTGTAAGAGTTAAAGAGAGCTCCCATAGGCAAATACAAACAAAGAAGAAAGAGAGACTAAAACAGAGAGAAACATAACAAGAAACACCAGCTTGCCAAGTTTTTTCCTGACTTGTGTAACAAGGAGATGTCTGAAGAAAAAACAAATACACATACACATTTGGAGCAGAAAGGAAAAAAAATCAAGAAATTTATATCTGACCCATAAAATCTTGACAGACCTCCAAGAGAGAAAACAAGTGTTGTTTTCAGGCCTGTGGCACTTACCTGAAAGAAAAATATTATCTGAAATGTAATACTATTGTTTAACATTCTGGGGAATGTAAATAATTTTAAAAGGAATTTTAAAACATCAGAATTAGTTTCCTGCAATAAAAAATACTACAACATAGCAATACATATATTGTCTTATAATACCTGTAGGTTTAAATGCCACCAACCTTCAGAAAAGAAACTTAGATCCATATTCATGATTGCTAGTAAAAATTTGAGGGTTTTTTTTCATTAGATTTTAAGTCTCTCTGCAATGGTCTATGTATAGACTTAAATTCCAGAATTATCTTGAATGGCTCCAGTTATGTTGCTACAGCAGTGTGTGTTATATCAAACCAGCTTATCCTTGGAGGCCTTGGATCACCCCCAGCTCAGCACAAACTCTATGCTTTGTAGAGGTACTCACCTCTCATGGGACCTCTTCCAGCAAGCCTATCTGTAGCTGGTTCTTAGAGGTTCTCAAATGCTTACAGCTGTACAGTGAGCATTTTATTAGTTATCATCTTCCAGCTCCAGGGATCTTTCCCTTTTTTCACTGATGAAATACAGCCCATCTCCACACCTCTGGTTTCAGCTGCCTTACCTAGAAATGAGATACATCACATTGCAGATAAAACCTGTGTCAATACCTTGAGATCAGACTTCCTTATATAACCATCACTTAAATTCGGGTGTTGCAATGTGGAACTGAGTTCTGCCAGTGCTCATTTCACTTTACTCTGTAGCCTCTGCTCCCCATCTCAGCTGGTGCCTGCCAGCACGAGCCATTGGTGAAGTGCTGACAATTCTGACAGCTTCTCAATGAAGTGCTCTGGCACATGATGCCATGCTAATGGCCTGCCATTTACCACCCAATGCCACAAAAGCTCTGATATCTGCTCCTAGACTGGCTGAACTTTATGTCTCCACAGCAGTAGGATCAGGGGGTGGATCTGCATGGGCAGAGTTGTAGAAGATATCCCTACAGATAACTTGGTCAGGAAGAGAAGGTAGATCAATCCTTCTTTGGGCTGCTGAAGAAGGCCTCAGAATTAGAGGCATAGGTGATTACAGATGACTCTGACCACCGCAGTATCTGCTGGAAGGATAATATGGCACAAACGGCCCATTGGATTTGTGGACTATATTGAAAACTTTTTCTTGATATAGGTAATCAATGAACTGGTGAGGGGATATTGACCTAAAGGTCAAGGGCAGTGTTGACTGCAGCAACTGTGAGACTGGAGTTCAGGATCCTAAGAGAAGTGAGCAAAATAAACAGCTGAATTACAGCTCTGGACTTCAGAAGAGCAGATTTAGGTCTGTTCAGGGAGTCTGTTCATGGAAAACTGTGCTGCAGGGCAAAAGGCCCCAGGAGACCTGGCTGATCTTCAAAGGCAGCCTCCTCAGAACACAAGAACAGCGCACAATGTTCAGAAAGTTGAGCAAGTATGGCACGAGGCCAGTGTGGATGAACATGGAGCTCCTGCCTGAGCTCAAACACAAGAAGTACACAGCAGGTGGAAGCAGGGACAGACTGCTTGGGAGGAATGAACAGACACTGTTCAAGTGTGTAGGAATATGGTCAGGAAACCCAATGTCCAAGTCCAGTTTAAAGTAGCAAGGGAGGAAAAAGGCAATAAGGAAGGTTTCTTTAAGTGCACCAGTAGCAGAAAGAAGACTAATGAGAATGTAGAACAGTGAGAATGGGCATTGCTCAGTGGGGCAGGGAATCCCATGGCAAGAAATATGGAAAAGACTACAGTACTTGTTGTGTTTTTTCCTCAATTTTCCTTGGCAAGTCTGCCTCTGGCGATTCCCCAAGCCTTCTAGCAGTTTGCAGACATGAAGTAGTACCCACAGTAGGAGAAGATGGAATCAAGGAGTACTTAACCCACTTAGACATTCACATGGGATGCATGCAAGAGTGCTGGGGGAGCCAGGTAATGTCCTTGTGATGCTGGTAACATTTTTGAAAGGTCATGACAGTTTCAAAAGGGGGAGATTGCCAAAAGCTACAAAAAGGCAAATGTTGCACCCATACTCAGGAAAAGCATCAGTGTAACTCTAGGCTGGTTAGCCTCACCTCAGTTTCTGAGACAGTTTTGGAGCAAATCCTCCTGCAAGATATTACGAAACATATGAAGGACAAGAAGGTGACTGTAAGTTGTACCATAGAGTTATCAAGGGCAAACCATGCCTGAACAACCTGATTTCTTTTCTATGATGATGTTGTGCACAAGAGGAGGGCGATGTGTGTGTTTTATACTTTGACTTTAAGAAGCTTTGCCATAATCTCCTGTAGTCTTATCACCAAGCTGGTGAGATATGGGCTAGAAAAATGGATGATAAGGTGAGTGGAAAATTGGCTGTAATATTGGGCCCAGCAGGTTGTGACCGGAGACACAAAGTCAATTGCATGATGGCCACTAGCCATTGGTGTCCCTCAGGACATACTGGATTGAGTCCTGAGGAGGCCAGCATGCTGCTCTGGAGCTAAGGCACATGACCTATGAGGAAAGGCACTGAGTGATAGACCTGTTTGGCCTTGAAAAGGGAGATCTGGGGGGAAATCTGCAATTAAATGTTGTGTCTGCAACAACTGGATCAGAAGACAGAAAGGAGACAGAGCCAGACTATTCCTGAAGATGCACAGCAACTGGATGAGATGCAGTGGCTACAAGGGGGAACATTTAAATACAGTTTGAGGGTTTTTTACTATGAGGTTGTTTCAGTACTGGAAGAGACCCAGAGACACTATGGGAAAAACACTCCATCTTTGGACATGTTCAAGACTCAAATGGACACAAATCTAAGGAACCTGATCTGATTAGTCCTGCCTTGAGCAGGGTGGATGAGTGGCATGTCACCCAGATCTGGTCTACCTGATTCTGCAAATCCATGATTCTGTGTCACATGGTCTAAGGCTCCTACTATAAATTCCACAATGGGAGGAAGGAGTAAGTACGGACTGTAACTTGATTTCAAAATTCTCAAGTGGAGATGAAGATATATTTACAACAGCAATGCTTAGAAATTAGCAGTGAAGGTTGCACAGGGTCACAAGCCACAGCACTCTAGAAACAGATCCCAGATAGTGATTGAGGGAGTTCCCACCATGTCATATAAATCTAATGTTATTCTGCAATTTATAGTGTTGTGTCCATTTCTGGAATTGCTCCAGCAAACACCTGTGACAAATTACAGTTCCTATTTTTATCTGGGTAGCTGGAGGCTCAGAATCCAGTTTCAGGCTCTGGAAATGATTGATACTCAGCCAAAGAACACAGATAGCCAACCTGTATATGGCAAATAAACTTAGTAATAATGGAACATGAAACTTAACTAAAATAATAACCATAACGATAAGCCTGGTCAGTCAACAAATGCAGATTTTTTTATGCCATCAGCAATATTCAAGCTAGAGTATAAAAGAGCAAAACAAAAAATAGAAGCATGTCACAGAACTGGGACATTCTGCACATGGGTATAACCCATCTGAAAAGAATATCAAAACCAAAACTCTGGGAAAGGCACAAAACTCCTAACTGTCCAGAGTGTAGATGATGCATGCTAATTCAATTCTCTGTGAACTGGCATTTCTAGCAAGGCTGTTCCAAAATGTTACTAAGGGCACTGCAGCATATTGCAGAGTGTGTTGGCAATGCCAAAAACAGAGGGAAATCAGGAGCACGGCAAAAACATCGGATAGCTGCCAAATATTGATTTTCTTTAAAGGTGGGAAGCAAAGCCACTGGAGTTTTTGAGAGTGAGGAAAAAATGTTGGCATGTTTCTTGCAGGTCTTTTTGTACGAGCTGAGGAGGCAAAATGTAGTAGTTGAAATGGGTTTAATGTATTCATGTTCTGTGCATAATTACACTGGGGGGAACACATTTGACAAGAAACCAATAGTAATATATCAGTGCCTGTCTGGGAGCATCTCAGTTGTTACCATGCAGCAGTTCATGAGCCTGTGGATTTCTACAGTTTCTGTCAACAGAACTTACACTTCCATCCCCAAAACCTCAAGTCCATGCCACCTGATATTTAAAAAAGTCCCATGTACTGCAATATGTCAAAGGTAAGTCAGAAGAGTGGTGAGTGAAATCCTAGTTTCTCTTTTACTCCTGCACCAGGATAGTTTTCAGAAAGTTTGTCAATGAATGCAAGCAGTATGAAGTAAAAGTGTGGGAACTATATTTTATAAGGTTCTTATCCAGTTGGGTCACTGGTCACAGAGGATTGTGGCAAATGTTGAAAGGTTAAAATTCAGATGTTGAATGAATCAGAACTCTTTCAGAGTCTCTGGTGCTGAGTAACCACTGAATCACACATAGAATAAAAAATAAAATGCACTAAAAAATTCCCATAGTGAGAAAAGAACCAGAGAGCAAAAACTCACACTGGAGTTAAAGCTCTGTGAATTTGTAAGATAACTAGAAAAATGTAAATAAGTGTTCTCAATTGATAAGTAGTGCCTGGAAGAAAGAGTCAAAAATTGACTTTATTTCTGACAAGAGCTGGTTTAGAATCATTTAATGTTTTTAATTCTTTTTAATTAACATCAGTAGAAGAGCCTAATGATGAAAGTATTGTGGGAATCTGAGGAAAATATGACTTCATATAAAAATGAAAACTGTGAATTATTTTTTAAAACCGACAAAATTGAAAAATGAAACTATGAGCAGTGACTGATTTTTCATTCAGCTTTCCTTAGTGAACAGCTCAGATGCTATGTTACTTCTTCCCAGCTGTTTGCTACGGTCTTTTTGCAACAGGTCATCACCCTTCAGCAGAACTGACAAAAGGAAATGTACATGCCCATGCACAATCTCCTTCAGTACAGGAACTGCACTTTGTTCAAGCCCACCTTCATTGGTGATTTCAGACTGGCTGTCAGCCTCTGTGATAGCATAGCAGAGGCACAAGCACAGATTTCCTCATGCCAGTCCCACACTGGTGTCAGTAATGGAGGCACCAGGGGACTTTTCAACCTTTCAGCCACATTTGCTCAAGTAGAAATATCAATGTCTTGAGCTCACCAAGAGACTCTTGTGCTTTTAGAGGTTCTTTTCCTTCTTTTACATGGGAAGAAAAGTTGAGGGGCTGCATTACAAGGTCTGAGGGGTGAAGTGGTAACTGTTAAATGAGCAACACAAAATTAGGATCCAGGACTAAATACTTGCGCAGAGACTACATTGGAAATAAAGGAAAAAAAGCTTTGGAGCTGGTCTTCCAAGGACTCAGTGGGTTTCAGAACATAGATGAAAAAATAATATTTTCTTCCTCTTGCCACTCTCCGATGCCCCCTGTTCAAATTCCTAGGAGGACACCCTTTATCCCAAAATAGAAACTGCTTTGGAACAGGACAGAGTTACTGCTCTACAGGAGGAGAGCAAGTGAAACAGCAGGTAGCATGGGTGCAACTTCCTGGCCAGAGCACAAAGCACAGTGGAAAAAAGGGTGGAACCTTTCACTTCTGTATAGGTGACAACAAGCCTTTAAAGTGAGAATGTTTCCCATCACATTTCTGTACAGAATAGTTGGAAACATTTTTCTGCACTCAATGCAAAAGGAAAATAAAGTAGCTTTTTGACCATTTCCCTCCCTGGTGGGATATGTTGTTTTTGAACATCACAATCTGAGGTTTTTTTAACACCTATTTAATCTGAAAATACAACTTTCTGATAGTCTAGAGGTTGTTAAGTTACACATAGATGAAGCTTTGATGTGAGGAAAACAGTCAGTTAACAAAAGACTCCTGGCAGCTTTGAAAAGTGTTCAAGTTTATGGAATAAAGCAAAGAGAAGCAAAAAATGTAAATCTCATACATAAATTTCAGTGGAAATAGCAAATCTCATTCAGAAACTAACCCAACAATACTTACAGGGAAATGAAAGTACAGCTGAGGCCAACACCTTCCTGCCTTAACAAGCCAGAAGGTAGTTTCTTTTTTATTTTCATGTTTCTCATAACTATATTGTCAGAACTAGAGGTCACTACCTCAGAGAGACTGACAAATGCAGAATGGTGATGAGAGCAAATGGAGAGGGACTCTTTGGCATTAGTGGTTAGGTATATCAAGTTTTTGTCTTTACTAGTGAAAGTGTAATTTATGAGGTATGGATGGAAGGTAATCATAAACCACTCTTGCTATTGTCAAAAGCACTTCACAAACAGCCTTTCTACACTTAGAGGGCACATTCTTCCTTTTTTCAGATCGAATTGACATCTGTGGAAAAATGCATTGGTTGTCATGTTCACAACAGCAGGGCTTTACAAATGATAACTTATTCTGCCCCCCAAAATATTTTTTATTAAATTAATTTTTATTAAATTAATTTTTATTAATTTTTTACATTTCTAAAATGCATTACCAGATATACTGCTGTGAGCTGTTGCTACATCCATAAGACAAAGGATTCAAAAGACATCCCTGACATGAAGGTTTAGCAGAAGTGCAACAAATCAAAGTCTTAAGGCAGATTGTGCATCTGTAGATCTGATAAAGAAAAAACACCAAACTATCTGATCTTAGATGCAATTCAGATTACTGGTGGAGGTGAGATACTAAGGGAAGTACTACTTTTACTGTTGTATCATAATATCTAAAACAAAAGTATAAGATATTAAATACATCTTAACAGTGTACGGCCAGCTGTTGCTACTGATTTATGGGTGAGCCTCACAATACTAGCTGAGATTTTGTCTAAATACACCGAGATAATGTTTCCAAGATGTTGCAGAAAAACTGTTTCAAAAGCCACAAAAAGGGAACTTAGGTATTGGAAATATAAGAAATGAAAAGGAAACATTTCTAAGTTTGCCACATATGCCAGAAATACAAGCCAAGTCAAAAGAGAGCTCTTATTGGCACCACAGAAATGTTTGGACCCCTGGAGCAACATAGGCATAGCTTTGTTTATACTGGCTGAAGAAACTAAAATTTGTCTTAACTTGCTATTTTCACTTTCTTCTGATATATTTACTAGAAAATATTGCAACTAAATAGGTAATTATTCATAACAAATTATCTTCTAGTGTAGAAAGAACCAAACACAAGCCACAAAAATTAATTAAAGAATAAAGATAACATCAAGAATTTTGTGGGGAGAGGAGTCATGTAACTGCCAATGCTTGTTATCTCAAATCTAAACTATTTTTAGAAAACTGTATCAAAATAATACAGCACTGTAAAATAACCTGCAGAACCAGAATGATCTGTATTTAGATTAAATTACAGAAGGGCCATGATTAAATTTGTCATCCACCGATATTTTACTTGACAGGATGCTGAAAACTACTAAAACCTGCTGTCTAATGTATAAAGAAAGGAGAATGGCAGGATAAAAAGACTGATATGATCCAAGAGCAGCCATCACTTCATAAATTGATTCCATGCATCAGGGAATCATGGTCTCAGAAGACAATGTTATGCTTGTGTGAGAACATCACTTTTCAAATATGCTGTGAAAGGATGGGTGACCCCTCCTTGGAAATGGTAGTAAGAGATACAGATTAGCAATCCACTGAAAATGCTGTCATGATGAGAACATCTTTCCTAAGAAAGTCTCTGGCATAAACCTAAACAAATGCTAATTGCTGAGCCTTATGAGGCTTCCCTCTGTGCCCCAAAGGACCTTACTGGCCTTGACCACCCTTGCCTGAGGCCTGCCCCCACACCCTGCTCATGGCTCAGGGGGCTCATTTCAGCCCAGCCTCAGGCACCCAGCCCTGCCTTGAGAAATGCTGGAGGCATCCCTCTGCCCAAATTGTTTTTAGAACTATTGTTTTGGATTGACCTCTCACCTGGCTGGTGGCCGTGCACGTGCTTGATGGTCACGGGGCTGTCATCTCAACCCAACACTGCTGACTAACAGCGAGAGACCCTTCATGTCTCAGGCTTCTTTCTCCACCGGTGTACATGACAAATGTATTTGAGCATTTTTTGTTTCAAGGCCTCACTCTCATTTTGATTGTTTGAATGATCTGACTTCAGAAATTCCTATGCATTCAACTATTTCAGCACCCAGCTGAGAAGCTCTCACTGCTTCTCTGAGTGTCTGGGTTCCAGTACAAAAACCTGCTGATAAGGCTTTTCCGAAAACTTTGTCAGCTCAAAGAACTGTGTCCTTCTCACTGTAGTCAGTTACCTCATGCATGAAAATCATCAGTTATAAGGGAGGATTGAAGACCCTGATGAACTTTCAATCCTGTCACTTTTAATACTGGCCATGTTATTGTCACTTCAGTGAAACAGGAAACCTTTCTCTTTTGAAATCACTGAAAACAGCCTTTTGAGGCTTCACAATGCCACACCTTTATTTGTGAGATCAAAGAGCCAGTTATTACTGAATTCCTGTTCTCCAGGTAGGTACTTAAGTAATTTTTCCCCTGTTTCAATGTCTTAAGTAGGTCATTCCATGAGTTGCATGAGGAAGAATTTCCATTTTAATCATTCTTGAGGACTTTGTCTGAAATATCTTTGAATTTTCAGTATCCTTATCAAATTGTAGACACCAAAGCTGGGCTTACTGTTCCAGCAGGATGACACAAAGCACTGTGTAACCTTCCTATACTTTTTGATTATAAATTCCTGGATTATGTGTAAGAATTGTATTACCATGGGAGAGTCTCTGTTCACCTGATTTATTTCTCTCAGGCTTCTTCAGATTTATTTCTTCCCCCTTTATTTGTTGATGAATGGGTTTTCCTGTCACCATGCTGAAAAACATGTAGCCTTATTAAACTATTTCCCAAACTCTATGATATTGTCTGGCCACTCCCCTAATATTTTAGACATCTACAGAATTTAGGAGAGATATTTTTTACCTTTTCTTTATCTGCGACAACAATTTCAACAGTATAGAGCCAAAATCATCTAGGAATATTCCTATTCAGTAAAGAATTCTCTCTTACAGTTGCTGTTTTGATCCCATGAAGCAACCATGTTTCATAATGACTTTGAATTGATTTGATTCTCAGTCTTCCAGTTAATTATGATCTTGAAATGTCTTCAACTGTATAATTATACAAATATTGTATAATTATAAAAAATATATGCCTCAAAATGCAATAATTAAGCCTTCAGTCACTAAAGGTGAGTTTAAAAGACTACAAATTATACCAGCTTTGCCAGGGACAAATAAGTTTAATGGCAATGTTTTGCAGTCATGCAAGACTCCTGGAGCTGATTTTCAGTTCTTGTCTCATGCTCATTCAGGCAGAATAGAAAAGAAGAAAAAATGTATCATAATTTGCTCCCAAGGTAGAAATATTTCACATCATTCAAGGTATGTTTATTACAAACAGCTAAATGTAGCACTGCTGGTCATCTGCCACTGCACTGATGCAATGCAGTCTCCAGCTCACATGGTGGAAGAAGAAGAGGGCAGGAAAGGGAAGAGCAGTAAAACACAGAAGACTGTAAAACAGTTTCCAGGCCCTATCTCACTTCTGCTCCTTAAAACCTTTCCATTAAAATGCATTGTGCAGCATCAGGAAAACAAACTCAAGTTCTGGCAAAAGAAAAGGAGATATTTTTGTGCCTGTTCAATATAGCCATGAACACCAGCCATTGCAGAATAATCACTCATCCAGAAGAAAGATATTCAAATAAGAGGATAGTTAATCTCAATGTGAGGCATTACACATTGATAGTGTTTTGATTTGAGACTCTATATTGTAATCTGATAAATATTTAGTGGCTTAACTGACCCTGAGGAAGCTGAGAAATGAGTCACTGAAACCAGAACACCTGTTATTTATGTACTCAGTTCATAGCCCAGCTGCAGGTAGCATAAAAAGGCTCAATTCCAGTTGCAAATGTGAAGTATTTAAACATGTGTTTACATATGCATTAAGTATATCATAAGCGGTAATCAAATCTATTTATTTATTTTTCAAAATATTTGGATGATTTAAAATCATAATTAGTTATTCCCCTACAGTACCGTCACAGTACTACTTACAAACAAGAATCAATAAGTATTAACACTATAATGCTAATATTCATAAGCAGATCCCTGGGAAAAGGCTGATGGAAATTTTAAAAGCAATTACAGTGAGACAATATATGGATACCATTTTAAAAGCCTATAGAATCTATTTTAAACCACATATCCACTGAGTTGAAACTTGTTTGTAGAATATAAGAGAAAATTTTCTCTTTGGCAATGCTTGCTGTTTGTAGAGACCATATACCTTTCTTTGTGTTGGCGTTGCATCTATCGTGATGTAGAATGTTAAAAGAAAGTTAAAAAAATGGTGCAATTGCAATCTAAAGAAGTCAATAGGGTTGTTTTCACTGATTTTGAAAGGGTAAAGTTTTCTAGTCTGTTTTTCCAGAAGGCTGATTTTAATATCATAAAAGCATATCCAAAAATATACTGGCACATTTATTACAGAAATAAGTATGAATAGGAAGCAGCTAAAAAAACACACAAGCCCGCTCAAAAGAGCTGAAGTCATTAAGTTCCTCTTATGAATAATCTAAGTTTCAGGTACTTTTTATTTATATACCTCTTTTGCTTTAACAAAAATGATAAATTTAAAATACAGAACTGAGGTGTATTCCATTTCCCTTATACTGTTTTAAATAAGATATCCACATTCTTTCCATTTGTCATGGCGCATTAAGGGCATATTTTCATTGTGGATTATATAGTATCAATTGGTAATATGCCATGTTGTGATGGACCACAAAACATCATATAACCTGGAGCAAGATGCATGGAAGAAATTGTAGTTGAACGACAAACCATGAAAATCTAGGGGAAGCTAGGCCTCTTTGACTACAATTAAAGCATGCAGTAAATTTGTTCCACCAACAGGTTTTCCGGTGTTCAGTGACTGACAAGGTTTGTTCAACTTCTATCGCACTGCGCGTCCTAAAGTTTGTGCATGAAATTATTGCCACATATGGTTATACAGATGCTCTGCAAACACAGAATACAAAAGTGATCACATGAGGGAGGAAAGCCAAGGACACAGTTTACATCCCTTTATAGTTATAGTCCTCTCCTTAGCAGAAGACAGTGCTTCTTTCGACTTCCAAGTCAGTATGTGACTGGATGAGTGTAGTATTAATAACTTTAGTAAGTTCCAGAGAGAAATCTTCTTACACTGCCCTGCCACTAGCAGCAACCCACAGTGTCCCCCCAGCCTGATGCCTGTTCCTTCTGTGTATTCAGCTCCTTCACCTTTTCTAAGGATCCAGAAGAATCTTAGGGAAGGCCATGGTTTTGTAAAGAAGACTTTCATCCTTAGGGTTTTTATTAAAACTAATGACTTATTTCAAATCAGCAATTAAGTGATTATATTAGAATAATTCCATTTACTCAGGACAGACTTTGAGTCCATGGTCTTAGAAGAAAAGGTGAAGTGTTATTGCCAGCTCTGGTAGTAAGTTTTCAAAACACCCTACAAGTCACACATTCATGGAACTACCTGTAATGATGGAGGAGATGTGAAAAGATACACTCTAAGTAGATGGTTTCTGAGTTTTCTGTAGCAACCATCAGTTTCTTTCTGCAAGCTTTATGTACATCTAATACCCTCACAAAGTCATGTTTGATGGCTTCTATACATCAGTGTTATAGTAGTAAGGGGGGAAAAAAATAACTACAGGCCAGTTTCATGGCCAGATTAATTTTTATTGCAGCCTTGAATTTTTGCTGCACTGTTATGATGGAGGACCATAATAATCTGTCACAAGTATCATCAGATGTCACTGTCCCTGTATGTAGAGTGCTGGATTGAATTTGGTGCAGTGCCTGTTATTTTTACCAGGTAACGTGTCGACTGCTTCATTATTAAGACATAAGTAAAGACCAGCATGTACCTGACCTCTGAATAGTATAGGTTCTTTCAAAATCACATGAATTTTCTTTAAGCTAGTCCATTCATCCAGAGTTCCTATTGCTAGTAATGTCTATTTTTATACTTTTCCCCCCAAAAAAGATAAATACAGCATAGAGTACATGTGTAAATTGAAGTAAAAGAATCACTTCCCTCTTTCACACTTACACCTTCACTGAATTCAGGCACAGGGGTGGGTGTCTGCTCTGAAATACAATGATTTGAGGGCAGTCTAAAAAAAGCAAATGACATAGATCATGCATTAAAATCAACAGGTTTTGTAGGTATTTATTGACCAGAAAGGCTACCATGCTAGGTGTGACTGAGCAATGAATAACTAAATTTGTGGAACAAATATTGCAAAAGAAGTGTTGTTTATGATAGGAAATGCCCCCTGACTTCTATTTTTGAGTCTAAAAGTATTTTTTAAATACAGTTAGAAAGTTTTATGAGCCTTAGTGGAACACCAAGGTCATGTCACTAATGTGAACACTGCTCAGAGTAAGCAAGTAAAGCCCATATTTTTAGAGAGACAGAACTTTAAAAAAAATTAAGTTTGGGATTGTTTTTTGTTTTGTTGTTTAGTTGGGGTTTTTTTGGCAGATTAACACAGTTATTCCTGAGGCATAGAACTACAGCCTCATAAGTCCCTACTACACGCATCAGGACTACTGCTAGGAAAGACTGGTTTGCTATACAAGCAAGTACAGGATGCTTTTGTTACGATAAAAGGCAAGAAGAGCGATGAGGTGCATCATGACAAAGTTGGCTGTCTCTAAAGAAAATACTCCCTTTTTCCCTTTTGTGTGTTAAATATGGTATAATATATGTGTGAAGCAAAGAGGGAAACCTTATTTTCAAGGTAAAGAGTGAAGTTAAACACTTGATTTTGAACAGCCTGTCAAGATGCTATACAGCTGAAAGCTTCTTTATGGTTTGTCACAATATAGCAGCACATCTTGTACATACTTTTCCCTCTGCTTGACTGGCATAGGATTTAAAATCACTTCTCAAATGTATGTTCTGAATTCTGTAGGAGTTTGCTGTCTTGATGTCTGGTATTTCTGATTTTTGAACACAGACATATAAATCATTACCCTTTAAAGCTTCTTTTAAAATTTATTGGATTATAATTAACGAGGATCAATTTAATAAAAACAGCAACACTTTAAAAAAAACCATTAAATCTGACCAAAGTTATTGCGACATTTAAGAGCAAAGTGCAAGGTGCTTACTGTTCCAACATTAATCATGTGCCAGGATGGATGGGATTCATTTCATCTCACTATGTCTATCTAAAAATTAGTGGGTTTGTTTAGCATGGATGTTAAAAACCATCAGAGATAGGTGAACGTGAAACCACTACAATTAGTCATCACATCTCATTTACTCACCTAAATTCCTATTAAATCAATGGACACACACAGGACTCCCCAGGGGGCACACCAGCCCATTCTCAGATAAGTGAGAGAAAAAAATGCTTCTTACCAATAGGTACAGACAAAACTAGTCAATATGAGACAGATGCTTCACTTATTTGTCACAGGTAGGGATCTCACACTGTTTGAGATTGTTTAAAATACCTAAAATATCCATGTGGATGTGGCAGATGTGACCCAGGACTGACCCACAGAGCACCCTTCCACAGTGTCAGCTGGAGGCTAGACAGATAGAACAGTAGATATTTTGGGGTTCCTATAAATACACTGAATAAATGACCGTTGCCTCTAAATCATGTCCAGTGACTGTAAAGGGAGCTCTGGGACATATAGGTCCCAGCAGCTATCGGAAAGTATCACTGCCACACTACCCAAACCTGGTAGGTTTACAGAAGGAAGGAAAACTCAAAACTGACTGAAACTGACTGAAAACTGAAAGTTTTGCTGTACAAATACTCTGGAAAAAAAACAGGCCTGCATCAATCTCCATCCCTCTTTCCTGCTCTGGGACACATAAGACTGAGCTGAAGATCTGTGGCTACCAGATGAAATTATCCCTAGGGATTGAGGCTGGTGCAGGAAAAACTGAAAAAATCACACTAACACTGATTATCACTCTTGGTATAGGGTGATAAAGGCAGGTTAGTAAAGTTGCTTGAAGTCACCCTGGCTTGCATGATGCCAGCAACGGCATCAAAAAACAGCACCACAGAGCAGGTTTGGAAGAACAGCATACTGGAAAGACGACTTTCATTACAAGTCCAGGAAAGGGTCAAAGGCTGTCTTCTTAAAAACAAAAATGGGATTGTTAGAGGACAAAAGGACATTCATGCTCAAAGCAACAGAAAGCTTACAAGCAAAGAACTGTTGTGGCTTCCTAGCGTCCCATGCCAAAGCAAAGTGAACACTATGAACTACCCACACTGCCTTTACCATGTCCCTCTGCCTCTGTCCAAGTACCACACAGGAGGAAATTGTTCTTGACTTGAGCAATGTGGCTTACAACCGCAACCTCTACTTTCTGCAATCTTTAATCTACATGCTTATTTTACCAGTTACCAGTAATGTAGGCTAGCTGGGCACTGGATTGTTTGCAACAGCAACTTGAAATTTTTTATGTTCTTTTATATTTACTCTCATGTTAGTTACATCAAAGGTTCTATTAACACTTATGCCCCTTGCCTCCCCCCATCCTTCTCCCAATGTTTTCTGTCACTGAAGAGGCATTTCAGGCAACAGATGGAAAGCAACATTTAACAAAGGGTTGACCGTGCCTACATATTGACCCATCCTGCAAGTGGACTTCCTTGTCTCTTTGAGAGCCCAGTAAGATAACACCTCTAGCCCTCCTACATGAGCAGGAAGAACAGGAAGTTCCCACAACCTCTGGGATTTCACACCACGCATCCAGAAGGTTTCTTTTGAACAATTAAATTTTTTTCACTCGGCATTTTGCAGTACTTTCCTGATGACTTTACAGCCTTCCCCATGAGGTATCCCCAGATGTTGTGTCCCAGCACAGTGCCCCAGTGGGCACTAAGAGTTCTGGTTTTCACATAAGTCATGTTTCTTAATAACCAAATTGTAACCTTAAAGACTTTTTTTCTTAAAGAAAAAATAATATTCACTTATTTGTCCTCTCATCTTACAGCTCAGATTTCATTTTTACCCTTACTTAATATATTCTTCATATTTAAGTTCTCTACATCTGCCTTTCCTTTAGTTTCAGTATCTTATTAGGGCTACATGCATTAAACGTGGCTTTATTTTTTGCTTTATTCTTACCAAAGCTGTAAGTTGGAAAAATTGCTGCTGTCCATGTTCAAGCCTCAAATACTGTTTGTTAAACACATGCTGTGTCCCAGTCTGAAGATAGCTTTACTCCTCTGAGACGTCAAGTATTTTAAGTACTCTTGGGATGAGAAGTGCTGTGTGTATGTTGTAGTGTTATAAAAGGCTAGTTTATACTTGCTCTTTTTTTTTTTTTTAATAGTAGACTCATATATCATGACTAGAACTTATAACAGTTGAGCATACAGAAGAAGAGCAATATGTTGTCAGTATTACCTCTCTCTCTGGCATTTGATTGTTGAAACAAAGAGGTCTAGTGGAATGTTTGGCTCTTAAAATTATGCAGCTATGTCCCACAGAAGCTTAGCAGTTCTGGCAGGGCAGTAATTGTATTTTTCCTGAGAATTTTTTAAATTATCTGAGCACCAACAAAAATAATGACATTTTTAAAGCAGTGAATTCAGTTGTGGCTACACAGATATCAGCAGTCTGTCTTTGTTAGAGTTTATATTGTGGCATTGCCGAGGGACACCGGTGACAGGCAGGGACTGATTGTGCTTGGCACTGAACAAACAAGGTAGAGTTTGCCCCAAAGAGGTTATAACTTAAATACACAAGTACTGGGAGCTGAGGAGGGTGGTGTCACATCACTAAGGAGACTGGGAGTTGAGGCTGAAGCACCCCCTTCTCCCAAAGCTGAACACATCTAAACCAGATTGCTTCTCTCTCGGAACTCTGGTCTTCATGGCATAGGTGCCCTTCCAGCCAGCTAGGATGTTTTCTGCCATGAAACCTGTAATGTTCTGCCTGTGAAGTAGACAATATTGATTTAAAAAAACCAAACTAGAAAAAAAAAGAGCCAGAAGGGTCTGCTTAGAGATGCCAAGGTTAAACTTTGAAATGATTAGTCACTTCCCATTGCAGTCAGTGCAAACTACCACCATTTCTTAAACATTTCTTTTAGCAGCCACTTACATGAATAATTAACTCCTGTGACCCTGCCTTGTCACTTACTGGTTAACATGGTCAAATGCTATCATTAACTTTCAGCATTAGATGTGCTCTCTCATACTTTCCAACTGCTGATGCAAATGCTCGGGCTGGAAGCTCACATTTCTAAATGTAGAAGCACAAGTCTGTGTGGACTCTTCAGAGGCTTCCTCCCATGCAGACACCAAGCTGGTGCCACGGGATCCATGCTTTCCTTTTCTTCTCGGGTGCCTTGTTTCTGGGCAGCCGCTGGGAAAATGTGTCAGGGACAGAGCAGAGGTTTACCTCACAGTGGCCTTTCTTTATCAGCAAAGCCAGGAAGCTGCACAAATCCCTGGCAAGCATCCACCTTCGGCTTTCTGAGAAGCAGATAGCGTGTCCCAGCCTGTGCTTTATTTAAAGAGGCAGCCCATTTGGGGTGAATAGCTAAGCTATGGAGCACTGGGGTATCATACTTGCCCAGATTTTTTTCTCCCATCCAGAGAAAAATGTAACCAAAGTGCTGATGGGGAATTTGCAGCTGATTGTGGCTAACAAAGTAGTAAAGCCTCCTTGGAATGTTATTGAGAATTTCTGAGTTCTTCCCTATGGGACTACATTTTGTAGGTCTTAATCTCATGGGAAATTTTGTCTTAGAGACAAACACAGGATTTGATCTGAATGTAAAGCTTCATTTTGCACTCCTGACTAGGAAGGGAAATTGTAACACAGAAAGCTCCCTCAGTCCTCCTGACACACAGGCAATGGCAAAATGCTGTCAATCTCAAAGATTTATGTTCTTGTCCTTTTAAATCCCTACCTTGCATTACACCATTATCACAATACATAAGGAAATGACAGGAGTTGAATGAGTCATGGGAGACTTTCACTACGATTTAATCCAAAATTTAAAAGCTGCCTACTCTGCATTGCCACGGCATGGCATGTTTTTAAGCTACAGGAAATATGCTGTATTCAGCAACATCACATAATGTTAATTGCTGAATAATCTACCCCGTGGTCCTCAGTATCAGTGCAGTAGGTGACATGGCTCAAAACAAAACTCTGATTATTACTTTAATCTATCACTAGCAAAGATAATTCTTTGCTGATAGAGGAGCCTGATTCAGGGACAAAAAAGCCTGGATTAAAATTCACCATAGTGGAAAATCTTTAAACTGCTCTTTGGTACATTTAAAACTTCCTGTTGTCCCTCTGGAAACAAAATCTAAACCAAAATTTAACATGAAGGAAACAGGTTTGTTGTGATGCCAGAAGTGCTCAAATTAATGAATCTGGTTTTCATGGTGATAAATGGGGTCTGTCAGAAGGTAATAATTAATTCTTAATAATGTGAGCTTCTCAAGGTTATTATACCCTCAGATTTTTGATGATTTGCCCTAACCAAAACTGATACTGTAAATAAACAAATTTTCTGGACACGTGGTACAGGGGTATGTGTGTTAGTGAGCTCGGCTTCCCTCTGAAGCAGATATTTCACTTTTGATGCTCTGATTTTGTTTGCACTCGCTTATCTGTCCACAAATGGCCATGTTGACTCACACTGGCCCTGCAAATCTGCCCACCAGGACTGATCCACAGTATGGGTTTGATACTGGCAGCCACATTGTGTGTCCATTCCTCTGCTTTCATATTCTCATTTCTAAAATTATGATCTATTTTGTTGCTGCAAGTGCCTCTATTTTGTTGCTGCAAGTGCCTACAAAAAGGACATGAAATGCTAGAGGGAGAGGGTGTGTTTTAAAAGCAATTGTAACATCAGGGAGAGGGATATTTTTTTTCTTTCCTAAAACACTAATCTCTATTCTGCATCTGTCTACTCATTTACCCTCTGGTAACACTGTTGGCTCCCCCTTTCCCAATAGTTCTCTCTCATGGAAAAACTGGGCAGGAAGAGGTCATTGAAAACATTCTTGGGGATTGAGGCTACCAGGGCTTGTTGCTGCACAATTATGCAAGCAGATCCTTTTGAAAACAACTTTTAAGAAGGAAACAGGGAGCTTATAGTGAATAAGTGAGAACAGTACTTAGTGTAACTGTGTGCCTAGAACTACTACCTTTGTGGCCTTAGACTGTAAATTGGGCTCTGCTAAGGTATAGCTGAAGAACATGAAATTGAAAGGATAAAAATGTCAGATAGCTATCCTTATGTTCATAATTTTAGGCTTTATTCTGTAATTTAAATTTTTAGTAGACAAAGCTTGAAATTACATAAAGTATACATTTAATAGTAAAGAAAACATAGTCATGTAAGCATAGGTGGCAAACCCCAAACTTCCACTTGTCATTACACAAGTAATTTTCAATGAACATTGGCTTTTTTTAGTTTAGTTTTTGTTTTTAAGATGCGATTCTTTACGGGAGTTTAGAATGGTGAACTTTAAGCTGAGCAAGGTAAACACAGTTATGGATCCTGAGTAATCCTTCATTGCCAATCAAAGTAATGACTTTCTTTCGCTTGCCGTTTTTCTTCCTCCCTCTCACTTTGATTTATACTCTGGAGTTTTGCTCAGTGATTTTTCAGAAGCTGCAGAGAAGTTAAAATAAACATGTTTAGTGCTGAACAGATTCATCTTCTTTTCATATTTTCCCTCCAGTTCTTTGCTACGTTCACAGAACTGCCATGAACAATTTCTGCCTCTGGATGACAGGCCCTGCCATGGTCTGAAACCGCATCTGTCCCACACAGAGATGTCCTTTTGGGGCAAGTTTCTCCTGTGGAGTGGATGCAATAATGTGCCCTTAAAACTGTCTGCCCTCTGGGTTAGGAAATACATCTTATGTAGGTCACTGGTCAAGTTATCAAATCTGTATGCGCAACCATCCCGGCTTGACTGCAAGTCTGCTGCAGACACTGGGAGGCTGTGCAGGGGCAGGGTCCAGCTGCAAGGTCAGGAGTTCAAATTTGGGAAATACCTCTGCTCCTGACTCTGCACGTCACAGATTCACTTCAGGGAAAAAGATATGTAATTGATAGCTCCTGGCTCTGGCATTATTTGTTAAATTCTCCTCTCCTTTTTTGATCACTACTTTCTTGGTTCCACGTTTTACCTCTTCAACACAGGTTCACCAAGCTGACTGAAAAAAATATTATATGTGCTGGACCTTTCACACTGCTCAAATTTATTGTTCAGGAGCACTGATTTTTTTGTTTAGACATGAACTATCACTGTTCACCACTGATGGCTACAATTACAGCCTACCTTACAGTAAAAAAACGAGTTTGAGTCAGAGGGGTTACTTAGCACAAATGAGGGCAGAACTGCGAGATAAAAGCATAGAATGATCACATTTCATTTTAATGCTGTAATCTTTGTTAAGTTGTATTACAAAAATTCAAGGCTAACATTTAATAGATGGACAAGCTGCATGAGTGATCATTACTGCACTGTGTTTATCCAGTTCCCTGTAAACCAATTTTAGTATATTTATATACCACTGCCACTATGGAAAGCAAGACTTGGTACAAAAACTCAATCAAATAAGCAAATACCAAAGCAAAAGCCCTTAGCTACTCACAGCTATGTAGACATCCCTAACCAATTCTGCTTTTACGCCACTGACTTTAGATATTAGTACTAGGGAAATCTCCAGTCCTTGGGTAACTGCCATACACCCACTTCTGTGGATGCCTCTCTCCTCCTTTGCTTTGTCTGGTTTATGGCTCCTTTGCATTTTTGCTCTTTATCATTAACAGACAAGTGGCATATTGCACTCCCACCTGGTACTGTGCTTTCCTGTCTATATGCCTTCAAGTAAAAAACCCACTGAATCGATGCCTTGCCAACGTGTCTAAAGGTTGAAAAAATAACTTCAAAAATGCTGACATGTATTTGTTTTCTCAAAACAAACCTTGTGCCTGTAATGTTAGAAGCTCTAATTGCCTAGGGAATTTCATCCTCTGACTGTGTGGAAGTTGGCAATAAAAAGGCATCTTCTCACAGGGAAGTCTTTTTTTTTTCACCAAATTGTTTCAATATGAATCAAGATTGTAACTAGGATTACAAAGCAGCAAAAGAAGATGGGGCTTTCATTCAGACCTGTTTTGACCTTAGTCCTGGCTTACCACTCTGTGTCTTGGGACACTCCTGCTGCTGCAGAGGTGGTGACAGCTCTGCTTCTGTCTGGGAGTAATCCCCTAGGCCCAAGCATGACAAGGGGAGGGCACTGGGACAAAAGGTATAGGACCAGAGAAGCTGCTGCTTTAGGATAAGGCTGCTGGGGATAAAGACGCCCAGAAGTCTTTCGAGAAGATGCCACTTTCCTTTTCCATGGGTCCAAAATAGAACCTTGCTGTTGGTAACTTGCAGATATCACTGCAACAGAAGAGACAGGAGGAAAAGCAGTACCTGTCTCAAAAAGCCTTTACTAATCCTCCTTTATCATCTAATCCTGCACTGGACTCAAATATTTTCAAGGAATCATTGGAACACTTATTTTCAGTTGGAAAATACCATATGATCACTGAATCCAACCACTGCCAAGTCCACCATGTCCAGTCCACCATGTCCCTAAGCACCCCATCTATACATCTTCTAAATGGTGCCAGGGATAGAGGTGGCCACTTCCCTGGGCAACCTTTTGGTGACAAAATTTTCCAGAATATCCAATCTAAACCTCCCCTTGGGCAATTAGAGGCCATTTCCTCTTGTCCCATTGCTTGTTATGTTGGAGAAGAGGCCAAGCCCTTCCTGGCTACAACCCCCTTTCAGGTAGCTGTGCCTGTACAGAGGGGCCTGTGCTGCAGTTCTGGAGGCTGCTGGGAGCCAACAGGCTTGGCAGCAGTAATACTGGCAGTGTTACTGCCCCAGGATCACCTCAGCCCCTGAACCAAAGCCAGAATGGAAAATGTCCTCCACAGGCTTTGGGGAGCAGCTCCTCTGGCTTGTGTACAGCATCTCTCCCTTCCTCAGGCCACTGTGTCTGCTCAGGGTGAGAGCAGCTGCGTAGGACAGGGACTCAGTCTCAGCTGCTGAATGGTCATGTCCCAGGGGAAAAAGTTACTGATACTTTATGTAAAGCACATGTGACCTCATGATTTCACCCTTGCCGTGCAAGGTCTGAGGTGGAAGCTTCTGTTCTTCCTGGTACTTTTTCCATGGGGTCTGACATGGCAAGAACTGAAAATGAGATGGGATACCCAAGGTTTCTAGCTTTTTTTGGAAAAACAGGGTGTAATGTGCTGAAGAGGGAGTGTCAGCCTTTGGCTTTCTTAAATTTCCTGGCTATTGTTGATTTATATCAGATCCTTAAAGCTATTTAAAAACAGTGTTTTGTTGGTATTTCCTTAGTAGAATGAGTGAAAGGGATGACATATTTCATGGAAGCTGATGTATGTATTCTTCTCAGAAAGACCCAAAGGGTTCTTTTGGCATCAGCACGTCCATTAGGCAATTGTTTTTGAGATGCATAATATGTACCAGGTAGACTTTGTGGCTCCTAGAAGTTTGTCATGCTCTCCTCCTCTAAGTAGATATATAGTATTTTGTGTATGGTCTATATGCAAAGTTCAGTTTACTTATACTATATACCAAACCATGCTCCATAAAACTCTCAGGTCTCTTATACAACACTTGTCTAGGATATGTGCCATGCATGGAAAAAAATTCTGTACCAGATTACATTTTACAAGTTTTCATGCATGCTCATTTAGATGATTTATCACCCTCACAAGGCAAGATTTTTCAAAGCTCCAAAAGGAAGCATATACCATATGATTACCGCCAGTGCTTAGTTCTAATTAAACCTGTCCTGAAATAAAACAACAACAAAGAGTATATGAAAATAAGTACCTTCAGAGTGATTATGCTAATTCTTTTATTTCTTTGCTCTTACTAGAAACCAGTGACAATTCTAAGAGCAATCCACAAGGACATTCATTTTTATCAGTTCACACTTAATCTAAACTAATGATCATTCCACTTTTTTTTCAAAGTGGTGATAAAAACACTGAGATCTGCAGGTGAGAGCTGAGCTCAAAGCTCGGCTTTGCTGGCTGGAGACAGAGAATCCAGGTAGCAGCCTGGGACCATATGGAGTTTCCTTGTCATTCCCAGTGACAGTGACACTCCTCATGCCACACTGATTTGGCCAGGGCTCAGTCAGGAGATCAGTCCAGCTGTAGGGTCTCAAAAACAGGGAGGGCAAACCGCAGCAAGGTTGGATGCACAGAAAGCAGACCACAGCAAGGTTTCTTTTGACCACACTGCTGCTCACCTGTGAAATGATCTTTTCTAGAAAAGCAGATTCTCCCTCAAGAGAGCACCAGTCTTCAGCTCAGCTCCTTGCATGTGTACCTTAAAAATGTCCCCACCAAACTCCAAGTGGCATTGGCAATGGGTTGATGCTGTGCAGTGTCTTCCCTGGCTACCTGCACGGTTTGCAATGATTTGTATAAATTGTGGGAGTATTTCTGATTTGAAGAGCACAGCAACCAGATTTCTAAATCCAGATCGTGCCTTTACCACTCACTGGTACCATGACCTAATCATTGAATCTGCATTGTTCTGTGTTTCTTGAATCCAACTCATTCACAATGGTAAGTCAAAAAAAAAGTCCAAAAAGATAAGACTCTGAAAATGTGGGGAAAAGTCTCTATATTTCAAACATCTTTTTTTCTTAAAGTATTTTAGATTTTCTTCTTCATAATACTAAAACTGAGATTATTTTTTTTTCCTCACCAATTCTGTTTCGGTTCAGAATGTGCAACAAAATTACTGGAAATATTATAACAGCAACTTCCCAGAGTCTAAACAAAGTAAAACCCAAGATATTACAGAATATATTCAGCAGTTTCAAAGAAGATGCTGCTTTGACTTGAAGGTCCAACAAAAATACATTTTTCTCCCTGAAAGATAATAGCAAAATATAGTTAACACGAACTGAGAAAAAAAAAATCATTTGAATGATAGAAATACTGATCTCTTATTCTAAAACCCATGCACACACACACACACACACACACAAGAGTGGGGAGGTGGACTGTACCATTTTTGTAAATGAAGAAGATCTGTCTTTTCCTAAATTGAACAGTATGAATCCCCAACCATATGTCACAGCCTAAATCTCAAATAAAAGTTGCATGGGTTAAATTGATACGTTATTACAAGTTAAATAACCAGAGGGGAGTATTAGTCAAAAGCTTGCTCCCACCAAAGATTTGCTATATAGATTCTTAGGAAAAAACAAACAAACAAACAAACACAAACACAAACACAAACACAAACACAAAAACAAAAACAAAAACAAAACAAAACAAAAAAACACCAACAAACTGCTGGATTCTAAAACAGGCCCTGGAGACATTTGGATATTATCTAATAGGAGGAGGGTTTATCCTGGAACAGACCTCAGTGCATGAGAGTGACTGAGCAGGATGAAAAAGACTCCAAGAGCAGTAGCACAAGGTAGTATCTATCATTCCACTCTTTTCATTTCCCAGCCAGACATATGGCAGAATCTTGTAATTTAAATGCAGATTATCTATCCCAGCAGGAGTGCCTGAACATCCTGGAACCAGTGTCATGTTTCAGTAGGAGTGTCAGTGACTGTTTTGTGTTGCATAATTTCAAAATATTTTGTTCTCTGCCAAATTTAAGTATTTTTTATGCTTTTAAAGGATGGGTGTCCCTTCTACAGATGCTTTTTAGTCTTTTAGACGGTAAAGCATTCACTGCTGTTTTTCTGTGCTACCTGAAAGCTGGTTTGTCTCCTATTTACACAGGAGGAATGAATCTCTCCATTTACAGTACCAGGATGGCTGAACGTCAGAGAGGGCTGAATGCCCTTGGCCTTGGACAGAGCTGTAGTGTACAATGCACAGTGGAGAGCTGGATGCCAAGGGCCTTTTGATGCAGACACATCATTTAGTTGTGTAAACCTGGGTTTCATTGAAAATCAAAGTCAGCAGATATATGGCTACAGGTATAGAGGTGTTAGCACATGAAATTTTCTGCCAGTTCTTTTGGGGGGGAGTAGGCATTAACAGCAACACATACACATTTCAAAATTATACTGGGACTTGGACAAAATCCACATGCCTAAATCCCAGGGATCCAGCCTGCTGACTCTTTAGCACTGTCTAACCTACTAGATGTTTACTCTCCAGAAACATCCTGATCCTCTGTCAAATTCTTCAAAGGAAAGTTTTGAACCAGCTCAGATGCAGCCAAGTGTTAGGAAATGCCCCATGTCTTTCACCTAAGATGTGTCATACTCCAGACTAACCAGACAAGATGCTGACCCAACCTGTTCTGAAATTCCCAGAGGGGCCTCAACCTACTGGGCTCTGAGTTCAGCTTTCAGGGTCTTCAGTGTTCGCCACCTCACCCTGTAAATGGGAAGGTTTTTGAACTATCAGGTTTTTTGGCTGCAGCTCTTAAAAACCTCAAAAATGCTTAAATCACAATGTTGAAAAAATTGGTAGAGGGAGTAAATTCTGCTGCTCAAGGTAAGTGGTGCTGCAGGAAAGGCTGCATGGGCAGAAGAAGAACAGGGAAGAGAAAGCCTGTCTGCCTCAGCAGCTGTACACCTTAAGGGAGGTATAGATGCTGCAAGATGCTACTGAATGCTGAGAAGCTCATATACAAAGACAGGGGCATCCCCAAAGGCATGGCGATGGTACCAACAGGTATTTTTTCTCAAGTCACATCTGTGTGGGCAACCAGGGCAGAGGTCCAAACATTAGTATGCTATTAGGCACACGGCTATTAGTGGGATCTGGTGCTATTTTGGCACTTGTCACAAGGCCTCATCAAGGCTAGGACTGATGTGAAAAAATCAGTTGCAGCCATGGCAAGGCCTAGGAAATCCCAACTGATAAGATTCATCTCCCAGGTGAAGGGGAAATGCCTTTTAAAGGCTACTTTTTAGACTGGAAGTAGATAGTGGATTACAATGAGGGACACAGAAGAATTGACTGCATAATGTAGTGGATAGGTAGAGCAGGATTCATCCAGAGCACTGTAGAGGAAGCCACACTACACAGTTGAACCTAACAATCTCTGTGGCCAGAGGAGATAGACAGAAACACGCTCTGAACACACCTTGATGTAACACCACTTCATTGTATGTCCAAACAACGCGACTTCAACTTATGTGTAATGAAAACATTGATTTTAATAGAACTGAATCAAATGGGACATATCCCAGCACAAGAAACACTCAAACTACAGTAAATTTATGTGCAGGGTGAAAGATACATCCCTCAGGTAGCAGTTATTACATTTATTGTCTAAAATAGAATATGAGGTGCTGTGGAGAGAAATGGCATATGTAAAAATTTACATCCCTAAGTACATAGAAGAGAAATGACAAACTGAGAAACTCATCAAAACTTATTTCAAAAAGTCATTGCGGTGTCTTTGTAAAGGTTCTTTGATTCTTCATCAATTGCATGCTAGAAGAACAAATCCTAAAAACTTGCATGTAGGGTGATTAGTGAACAAAACTGCAGACAAAAGTGAGAAAGGACAGGGTAAGCAATTTTTTTTGGCATTACTGTTCTTCCTGCTGAATTTCCAAATGCCTCTTTAGAAAAATGTTTTTGATAGATTAGGAAGGAAGGATTGTTTCTACATTTTTGATGCTCATTAGGAATTGGTAGAAGAGAGCAGATCAGCATTTGACAGCCTTCTTTTAAAAGCATGTTCTTAAAATCTCCATTTTTCACTGAGAGATTTTGATGTGCTCAGTCTACAAACCCCAGACTTTAAGGTTTGTCTTTGCATGTTTCTGTTTGAGATCCCAACCAAGAAAATCATCATTTTCTATGCCTTGTAGGCTTTGATCCTTTGAAAATCTGACTTAATGAATTTTGCCTTTTGCTTCTCACCTAGATTAATAGTCTTTAAAAAAAAAAAACCAACCCAACAACAAAAAACAAACCAAACGAACAAACAAAACTCAAAAAAACACAAAACCAAAATCCCCAAACAAAGTAATGCCATCAACAACAGTAACAAATATCCTGCCTGTGAGCACAATTAGTAAGAAAACAGCCTTAGTGGTGTTTAGCCTGAGGACACCAGTGCAGCTCTACAACCATAGATTCTAATTAAGGGATTGACTTTTCAAGAAAGATTAAAATAATGAAATGCATTTAGCTTTGCTAAATGATGACAGGGAGGCAATAGGACTACCCTCAGCAACAATAGGGGGATTGTAAACAGCAACAATGGACAAGAGTTGTTTAAAGGAAGAGAAAGAACATTTTCCTAGGCACCAAAAATAATAAGGAATAATGGATGCGTAGGTAGAATAAATAAGTTCAATGTTGGTTGCTGGTATTCTTATTATATTTCATCTTTTGAATGAACACAGAGACGCTTCTTGTCAAGAATGGATTTATTCATGAACAAGGAAAATGGAAGGGTGCTGACAACCTTGTTACCACTTCCAAATGCAGCATCCACTTTTGTGTGACTAGGAGAGGCTGTACCACTATATATCCACTCATCACTGAAAGATTGCATAAGGTCTGGTTTCTATGCAACCTCTGTACAAATGTTCATCAGAAATAACATTTAAGATTTGCAAACCCATTTCATCCTTCAAAGGAGTAGTGGTAAAGCCACCACCTTGCTGCTGGAGCGAAAGGGGAGGAGTGGTCAGGAAGACAGTCTGGTGTGCCCACGGTTTTGGCACTGCATCCAGGGGCGGGAGGTGCTCTGTTTCTACCAGGAGCTTGAGTAGATCCTTGGCTCCACCACTGGAGTTGTTTTGTTAAGTGTCTAACCAGCTTGGTGGAGAAACAGAAATAACACTGAAGTCTTCATAGTCTGCTATCGCTGCAGGGATTTCTCCTACTTACTTCAGAGAAAGAAACATTTTGGGATTAGAATAGCTCCAAAGCCTCTGTGAACACAAGGATTCTAATACTTATTTCAAAAGCCAAACTCAACACTGTTAAGTAGTTCTAGGTTACCAAGATCCAAGCTCAAACAGACATCTAGTTGCAATAAATGATAATGCTAAGGACTCATTAAAAACACTGTAGTATAACCCATTGTGGGTTTTGGGTCTTGACAGTAGAAATGTATGTTATTACTGCTGAGAGTATCAGTGTCTTTAAATTAAACTATACGGTGTCCATCAAAGCTCTTTTTGAAAAACATAACCACTTCCAGTGAAGTCACAGGATCTAGAGATGGATATGGAGCCAATACACAGATCTGAGTGTTGAAATTTAGAGATGAATCCAGCAAGGCTCAGAGATTGCCTTCTTCCTTTGTCACCTGGGAGTAGTTTCTGATAGCCCCCAGAATGTTTTTCCTCAAACAGAAAAATAATCATCTTTGCCCCTCCCTACTAACATTAAATGCCCTGCTTTTCCTCCAGCATGTGGGCTCACCAAGTTAACACTTTCCCTCCATTCCTTGTGGACAGAGGTGGAACTTATTATTTCTAATGTGAAGTTTGTGTCAAATAATGCAAGTAGAAAGACAGCTGGGAATTATTTTTGTTCCACTGCAGAGGATGCATGCAAGCGTAGCATTACACTGTTCACCATGTAATTGTGATAGCATGTGGTGGCAATATTTCCAAATAGTATATCCCACAACAAAAGGTCAGCAAGGAACCACTCAGACAGACACAGTGCCAGACTTCCTTTCTACCTGACATGCAATCTTCCCAGAAAATGAAAACAGAAATTCCAGAGTACTTTTGTAAAACATAGAAGGAAGTGTGTGTACAAAACCAATTAAGGAAAGAATTGCTTTTTGCTGCTTTTTTCGTGGTGCATTCTTTTTGAAATTAACCTCCATATACTAATTAACCTCTGCATGACTTTATGTAAATTAGATGGCATTCTTTGCTGCACTGCTATGGTAGTCTAAGTGATATAAAGCAATATGAAGTACTTTAAAGGTAGCCAGCAAAGTTTCCTTTTAATGTATTATGGTGTAAAGATGCTGAAATGATCAGGCTCTCTTGGAATGAGAAATAGGCAAGAAGGACAGATAGATGAGGAAGAGAAAAGGTGAAAAGTTATGTGAAAGATCCTGAGAAGTTCACAAATTCATGGGCCACCTCAACAACTTGATAAACATGCTGAGGACCACTAACTCAATGTACATGCTCAAATTGATATAATCTCAGGACCTAGGGTCATACACTGGAAATTGATATTAAGAGTCTTAACTGGAGTTTTAGAACCCGTGGTGATTTTGAGAAGAAATTTCAGTAGATGAGAAATATCACTCAGGAAGCCAGGTGAGTTGTTCCCTTATGATGTGCAATTAGTTTTCTTGTGTGTCTGAGACATCAGGGAACAGAGTCTTGAGAGGAAATTTAACTAAGGAAACAGTGCCCAGATTTATTAATATCTGTTGTTATACCTGAGAGATTTCACACCAGACTTAGCCTAAGTGACCTGGTGTTCTACATAACTACCCAAAGCACTTGGGACAGTAAAGACATGAGGAGCAACCAAATCAATGTCAGAAGTGCTGGAGTCCATGTGGAAGCCAAGTGTGACTTTTGATGTCCACTGAAGTGTTTGATATGACAAAGACATCTGCCAAATCTGTTTATTACTATTATTATTATTAATAATAATAATACACTAAAATGTGCTTGTTATATGTTGTGTTACATCATATGTGGTCAGGGGACTGATGTATCATTTGAATTTAAAAAAGAGCTAATTCAGCTCTTTGGAAAGATGGCTGAGATGCTCAGCTCGAAATAGAACCACACTGTGACTCCCGACCACTAAAAACAACTGCCTTGCAACCCATGTGTAGGGTCCTTACATGCTGAGATAGGAAATTTTACTATACAACTGCTTTCAGTCATTCTTCTTTACTCTGGTTGTGGTGAATCCCAGGCACCTGATTCTTCCCATGACACATCCAGAATAGGTATTTCCCACTGCACAGTATGAATTCAGAGCTGGGAGCCCACAAGTGATGTGCCATGAAACTCAGTATTGTCATGTTGTCTGTGGATGTAAAGCCAGGTGTCTGAAAGTTTAGCACAGTAGCAGCTACGCTGTAGGTGCACAAATTTTGCTGCATTTACACTGTCTGTGAAATGCTCAAAGACTTGAAAAAATGCCAAACAGCTACCTGGTTCACTGTTTGCATCAAGCAAACAGTCAGACTGAGAGATTTACTTCAAGGTAGTCTAAAAAAGGAAAAATTCAGAGTATAAAAAGGAAAATTTCAGAGAAATATTAAGGGAAATGATATAGTGAATTATATTATAATGGCATTAGAGAATTTTTCATGTTGCTATTACCTAGGGAGTGATTTTTCAGTATGATGGAGAGGAAGGTGTGGTGATGGCCCTGATGATGAGGTGTTTTGTGCTTGAGGCATCCTGATCATCAAAGTCTCCCCAGTATTCCATGAGGAGAGCAACCTGCTTAACACCTCCCTGCTTAACACCTCCCCTCCACGCACCCTTTTCCCAGTACACTTGTTCCTGGGTGAGACAGGGGTTATGTCAAATTCTGAGACATCAAGGAAATTTCTGAGATGCTGCTTCCCTTTGCTCTCTCCATCTTGCCAAAAAGAGGCATTCAGTTAGCAGGACCTTTGGCACACCAGCACCAAGGCTGCCAGCAGGACACTGTCCACAAGAGCGAGTCACTCCACAGTGCATATTCAAACCTCCACCCAAGCAGCCAGCATTTATTTGTATCTCGATTGGAAAGCCAGGTTCCCTCCTGGCCCCAGCATGTAAAAGAGGAGTGGAGGTTTCTGAGGCTGAGGAATGGTGATGTCTTGCAATCAGCCTCAGGTTTTCCAGGTTCGGCATAACTTTGCACTGCTACAAGAGACATGACAGCATAGGAGAAGCACTCATAATAATGCTTTAGAAATGAGAAGAAAGCTTGCTCAGAGCAAAACCACACAGACTAAGGAAAAGGAGAGAGCTCTCTTTTCTGTCTACCCCATGGCTGGCCTCATGCTCTGGTGTGTTTCCATGGAGGCTGTTGCTGTCACTACAGTGCTCACACTGGAGTGTCACATTGGATGGGGGCCAGCTCAACAAGAAAAATAAAGTGAGTTTTGAAGAGGTAATGTGGTAAATGTTCTTCTCAGTCTGGCTACCAATATGTGCTGTCTAGCCTGAGGCACGCAGCACATATGGGTAAAGCTACTGAAGTTTGGTACTTTTAACTTCTCGTGTCACTTTTTACAAAACCAAAGGAGATGCATTAGACTAATTGTGGAGATTAAAAAAAAATGGTAAGGAAAGGCAAACCCAAGCGATCTGATCTCAATAGACTTCCACTGCCCATTTCTCAATTCTTATTCTGGGGTTTACAGACTTTTCTGCATACTGGGTGATTTTCCCTGCTGCTTAGGCACCAGCAGAGCAAGCAGATGTTCATAGCAGCAGACGGCCAGGACAGCAAAGTGCCCTGGCCATGCTGATAGGGCCCAGGCAGGTGACAGTGTCCAGGACAGCAGCAGATGCTGGCATTCGGGCCACCTGCCTGGGGCAGCTGCAAGGATAGTCCTGCCCTCTCACTATTCCAGCAGCTGCTGGAGGTAGCCTGGCTCCAGCTCCTCCTTCTGTCAGGCAAATGCCATTTTACCTCCACTGCTGAGGTTCAAATGAGTTCTGGTGCTAAGTGCTCCGCAGAGAATTTGGCCAGTCCATCTGGGGAGGCTGCAAAACATAGGTGATGTCTGCTCTTCAGAAATCTGCTTCTCTCTCACTTATGGTCTGTCAAAGCACTTCAGCAGGCATTTTGTGGTGCACCCCTGGGCTTCTGGGAGAGCATCACAACCTCCTCCTCTTTTTCCCATCTGTCAGCTCAATAGTGACAATAGGGCAGACTGGAGTTTCTTTCAGCTCATTCGATTTCTATGGTTAGCATTTGCCAAATGCTCAACCATTTGTAAAAATCATGTCACCAGTTGTCATTAGAAAGAGAATTGATAACTCGTACTTACTGAGCTTTGCAGTCACTCAAACAAATTCATTCTCTTAGTTAAAAAAACAAAAATCACACAAACAAGCCCAGACATTAAGTAAGCAATTGCTACAATACAATGCTTAGATTTTTTCAAACGTTATATGGATACCCAGTGGTACAACTATAGTTAATAATCTGTGAAATTCAGCATTTAAAAAACCCCTATAACTCATTAAAAAAATAATTTAGTCAATTTACTCATCTGTAATGTGACATGTACAACTGAGTACGGATAAAGCCTGTTAATGTTGTGATTCATCAACATTCTGTATCAAGAAAGCATAATATCCAGAAATCACCATAATCACGGATATGTCCATTATGCTTAGGTGCAAACCCAGGCATTTCAAGCCAACCTAATTACATAACAGAAGATTTGAAAATAACAATTTTTAATTTTCAGTCACAGTAAGATAGAATATGCTGAGTTGAAAGAGACCCATCAGAATCATCAAGTCCAACTCCTGACCCTGCACAGGAAACCTCAAGTCACACCATGTGCCTGAGAGTGTTGTCCGAACACTTCTTGAACTTAGGCTTGGTGCTGTGACCACTTCCTTGGGGAGCCTGTTCCATTGCTCAACTGCCCTCTGAGAGACAATCCTTTTTCCTGATACTCACCCTAAACCTCCCCTGACTGAGCTAATATCATTTCCTTGAGCCTTGTCACCAATCACAAGAGTGGTATGTGTCCCTCTGCTTCCCTTCAGGAGGAAGTTGTAGCTGCAGTGAAGTCCCCCCCAGTCTCCTGGAGGAACAGACCAAGTGGCCTCAACCACTCCTCATATGGCTCCCCCTCCAGACGTATCCTTGTTTCTCTCCTTTGGATGTTCTCTAATATCTTAATATCTTATATTGTGGTGCCCAAAACTGCCTTCAGCACTCAAAGTGAGGCCACTCCAGTGCAGAGCAGAGAGGGACAATCCCCTCCCTTGCCTGTCTGGCAATGGTGCCTGGGGAAGGCTGACCTGGAACAGAGACTGGACGGAGCTAAGAGAATAAAGTAGATATTTATTAAAAGGCCTTTAAGGGTACACCAAGGGCAGTGCAAGAGGCTGCCCAGAGCTACACCCAAGGTGGACCCAAAATGGTCACAAAATGGACGACCGGTCACGAGGTCTCACACATTTATAAATTTTGGTCCATTTGCACATTGAGGTTAATTGCCCAATGACAGCCTCAGATTATGAAGTCCCATCCTTCTTGTTTTCTCTCTTCACTCCACCGTTGTTTATGCTTTTGGGCCGAAAACTTGTAACAGTCGTCCTTGGTCTCCGTCTGGAAAAGGATTTGTTTTGTCTACCTACTCTGTGAAGAGAGCTTACTAGCACTTACTATGAGGCTCAGAACTACACACGTAGGCACGTAGCACAGAATCTGACGAACATGAGAGCCAAAACTTAAGGCATCAGCGATGCTGTACGTGATGCCCCCTAGGGCAGGTTTGGCCCTCCTGGCTGCCAGGGCACTGCTGACTCACATTCAGCTTGCCATTGACCAGGACCTGCTGGTCCATTTCCCCAGAGCTCTGTCCCACTTCTAATCTGATTCTTAATCTCTTCCATGCTTGATGCTGGGTAAATGCTTCCTGAATCCAAGAGTTTCTGGTACTGGAAAAGCCAAATTGCATGGCCTTGAAATCAAAAGTTATCAACATGAATGCTTTAGTAACACCAGAAATCATCTGTAAGATGGGGAGGAGGAATGCTGTATGAGGAGAAAACATCTAAGTGCTTATGTATTGGGAGATTGATTCTGTTGTAATTTATTTAACACCTCCATGAAGATCAAAGAACTTTGCTGAATTAAAAACAACTGGGATAAAACCCATAAGTTCTTGAAAATATTTGCTATAACTAAAATTTGTCAGGAAAAGCCTGAAAGATTGCTACGATAATACCCACAAAGAAGATATTCCAGATGTTTTTGGCTTCCTACTAGGTGCAAAATCCATGCTCAGATGAACATGTTCCTTTGGTAATGTGACTGCAGAATGCACCTTATTCCTGTGCACTACCCCCAGCTATTTCTGAATCATTTCTTCTGGCTTTAAATCTTCTCCTCCAGGGCTTTAACACACAGAACTTCTCTTGGAGTCTATGGATGCACAGGGAACAAATTAGACATCACAAGTTTTACACAGACGCAGTGGAATGCAAAATTACCAGGAGCCATAGAGAACACAAGATGGTGGGAATTAGAGGGGAAAAATGGGATTGTTCTATACTATGTCTATATCTTACCATAAGAAATGTAGTAGCTCTAATGTTCACGTGAGACTACTGTGTGCCTCTCTTTATAAAGCAGTTTAAGGGATTACCCTCTTTTTTTGTGTGTCTCCAAAACACCAAACAACACAGTGTTTAATGCAAGGAGCTGAGACCATGGAATTCAACACAGACCTTAAAATGATGTAAGAAATTTTATTAGGGTGATATTTAGGTTCATAAATTCTGTTTAAAAACTACACAGTTTTGAAATGAAAATCCAGAGCAATCCCTTCCATTCATGGGCATTAGATTGACATGGTGTTCAGAGTCAGGAAGGGCTCATCTCTCTCTCTCTTTTTTTTTTTCCAAAAATGTTAACCAAACATTAAAGGTATACACATATCAAACCTTCCCCAGAATACATCCTTTAATGATCTCATACTCCCTATTAAATTTTTCCAGTCTCAGATTATACTAAATAAGGAACTGTTCCTCCTGTTTTTCTGGATCTTGAATAAGATCATAAGCCTTTAAGGGCTCTTTCTAGAAGGAAGGCAAGTTTAAAATTTAAAAAAAAATAATGCATGATCTCAGTCCAAGGTTATAAAAGGGGCACAGAACTTTTGGATCAAGGGAGTGAAGCATTAATACTTTGTGGCCCCACTTTCCTAGAATACGTGTTTTGGCAACATTGCTAGTCTAAATCTGGCAAAATGAATATGTTGATCTCTGTCCTTGGAGAAAAATGCACACCTATTAATTATATGAGATTATAATTTTCCTCTCGTGTAGTGTAACTGAACTACTCTCCGTTATATAATTTATTGTATCATAGAGGCTGCATTGTGTACACTAACACTGCCATTTATGCAATGAGCTAGGTTGTGTATTTTTAGGAGGGGTTTGATGACAGTGGGCCGTAGGAAAGATTTCCTGATAGCCTGTTTAAGAATAAACAATTTGTTTATATGAAATACAGAAAAAAATACAGATACAGTGTCCAAAAGCTCCAATGTTTATACCCAAGGAATAGTACTGCTGATGCTTGAGCCCATGAAACACAACCCCGATACTTGATAGTTGTACTTCCATGTTTTAGACTGACAGTTTTGGTTAATGGCCACCTAGAAGTTGACTACAAAGCTTAGCATTTGATGGCAGAGTGCCATGCATGTTGAAACACTTTGTAAGTAGATTCAAAGAAATAGAAGTTGATGTCCTGGTGCAAAAGAGTCTGTACTCTCATGCTCGATGGCAGCTGTCAGATAAAGGGGCAAGGTACACATATTCATGTTGAGCTTAACACCAGTTTGAATGGAGAAAGAGTGGAGGAAGCACTTGGCAGATGATCACAGGCTGGATTGCAAGACAGCACCCATACCTGCATCTGCTGGTGTGGTCAATTCCTTGGCAAAGAAAACACGTTTATTTGCCTGTATCCAAAAGGGAAGGCTTGTGAAAGGAATTAGTAATACAATCTCTCAACTGTAGGTATTTGAATTGATTATCTGTCAACCCAAAGGTTTCTCTAAGTTCAGCAAATGAACACAATCTGTCTTCTAAAATGTATCATGTAATTTGTTAAAGCTTTTGTCTAACCATGCATCCCAAATAAAAATGCATTTAGGTTTTGGTTTGGGTAGTAAGGTTGATTTTTTTTTGGTGTTGTTTATTTGAATTAGAAAATTGAATACAATCTGAAATGGAATAAACAATAGGTAACTGAAGTGATTTTTTTTATAACTGGTGTTAAATTACAAAATCTCGCAATATTCAGCACATTTCAGATGTATTTCAGTAGTATTTTTATGTGTTTCAGGCAGACATTGTTAAAATATGTTATTGATTTTCTGTTTTCTTTTGTTCTGAGGTTCCAGTGTGCTCTCTGCTGGTGGTGCCATTCTCCATTTTGAAAAGTGATTGGTTATTAATAAAAACATAACCTTAATGTATGCCTAAAGGTAGAAGTTGCTAAATTGCTAAATTGCTTTGAAAAGTATTATTTATTTGCACATGGATTAGGATCTAAGACAAAATTATAAAACGAAGAAGACAATGAGAAAATGTTTTATCAGTGGAGGACAAAAACAGGAGCGAGGAGAGGCTGAGGAACATTAAGGGGAGATTTTGTAGTACCTTGTTTTTTGGTAAGTTTTAGGAAATTCCATTAGGGGAAGAACAGCTACAGGAAGACTGGAAAGAACCATCTGATATTGTAAGCAGTGGGACTCAATAAAAGTGATTTACTAGTACTGCACTGTAGGTAATAGGGCAGAATTGGAGAAGAACTACCGAAAAAGTCTAAAATCACACATAAACACGCTTGTCGAGCTTTAGAAAAAACAAGCAACCAAAAATGGTCAGTGGGCTGATTTGTTCTCCTGGCTTCAAAAGTACAATTTTCTAATTTTAGAATAATATATGGCAGTACATTTTTAAGGTTCCTTTTCAAAATTTAGGACTGTGTTTCTGAAAAAATGCTGAAAAGTCCTGTTTATTCAGAGGAAATATAATTAAAGTTTTTCTTTCAAGGAAAATCAAAAGAAAAAAGACCATTCTAAATCTTGAGAAATACTAAATGCTTTCAAAGTATTTCTGTGTTAAAATGTAAGCCAGAACATTTTCAAACAGACGACATATGCTCAGCTTTGTTAAGCTAGATGAGACTGGAAACAGAGGGGTCAGGTGTATGGAGTGAGCCAAGATGGTGATTTAGTAGGACAGGTTTTCCATAAAGGCATGTGATTGAGAACTATATTTCTCTATAAATCTGTGTTATATATCAAATACTAATGTGTAATATCCCTACTTCTGTATCAATCTATTGATATATAATCATGTAATACATTCCTCTTGCAAATGTAGCCACATATTTTTTTGCTTTAACTACTGCCCTGCAAATTCATGTATATGGGTAATAGTTTTTAGTAGCAGGCAATAGACCATGTAAACAGCCAACATAGCACATAATGAAACTCAAGAAGAACAAATTTCATCACCCAATGTCAGTCAACCAACACCTCTTCTAGATGATTTCTTTAGACATTTTATATAAATGAATAAAATATTTCTAAGTATGACAAAATAAATATCGATGTTTTAAAATATTTTATCTGAAATTCAATGGAAATGAGCTTTGTCTTTTTCTCAGGGCACAGCAATGTGTGTAATGTGATGTTTCTGTGTTATGCACCTTATCACACTGTCTACATGCAATCTTCTTCTTGCTATCACTATTCATTTTTCATGTGCCAAGTATTCATTAATCCTTTAACCTCAGTAGGTAGAAACCAGTTTTCTTCTGCAGAACACTCAGTGCTCCCTGTTCCAAGTGGTTAAGAAGGATGAATGTTGTTAATACTCAGGTTTTTTATTGATAAATCTGAATATAAGCTATGCATCTGTCCAAGGAATATTTCCAGCTGTCTTCTGTAGTAGCCTGCTTCCTATGGGATTGCATATTTTATCTTTTAAAACAAGTGTTACAACGTTAACTTTTGACTTGGGTGAAATCTAATGAATCACATATGTAATTTACCAGGAGTAGCTGGAGCTGGTTCTGATCTAAACTACTAGCATAAGGAAATATGTTGCTTGGGTCATTAGACTGTATTTTAACTCTATGCTCACTTTTATGCAAAGGAAATGATTAGACCAGAGGCAACATTACAATAGCAAATCATGCCTAATCCTTTTTATGGCTTGTGGAGACATACATATCTGTTTAGAGCCATTTTAACATTTATTATTCTGACTTTTTTTTCACCTTGTAGAAACAGAGGTAAGATGCAGAGACAAATAGTGAAGGGTTTTATTATCCAAACCATTTATGCCAAGAGGAGGCAGAGGACTATTACAGGGAAAAAGATGAGTAGATGTATTTCTGACAGCTGGCATGAAATCGTCTCTGGGAACAAACATTGGTTCTGGTTCTTCTGGCTTCCTCTGTAAATACTATGATGAGCAGCAAATATTAGTTTGTATTTACTGAAAGTAATAGCATTTTAGCAGTAATTATTTACCTGCACTCAGCCTGGCTTTCTGTGTAAATACACAATCTGTATGGGCATTTAAAAACACTCTCACATGACAGGTCAGCCTCCTAGACATGGGATTCATCCCTCTTTTCACTTTTTATTTACCCAATAATTGTTTTCACTAGGACTCTCAGGAACTGTGCAGCTGACTGTGAATTTGAGAGAATAAGGGGTGGGACTCATAAAGAACTTGCCGTTTTCTACTGCTCTGACCATGGCTTCTGCCAGAGGCCAGCACGGTACCCTGATTATTCAAAAGGCTATTAAGCTTTCTTAAATTGAATGGCCCGCGACCATTGCCCAGAAACCATCTGAGCAGGCAGCACTGGTCAAAGCTCACCTGCGCTCTGGCCACACAGTGTTTATTCTTCATGCAGCACGAACCACAGGGGAGGAGGCAGAAAACAGCCACATCAGCTTTACATTAACAAAAGGCTCTCCAAGGGAAGGGAATCCCTAGGTAACCTGTCAGGCCAGCTTAATAGCTTCAATACTGCCCAGGCATGGACCAGGAACTTTCCATCAAAATATTTCACTGTGTAAACACGTGTAAGAATGCTTTTGAAAATAAATAGAGATTTGCTTCTTAAGGTTTAACTGACTCTTAAGAGTTTATATTTTTGTTTCCTAAGGTTCTGAAAGTTCTTCTTTTAAGACATTAATGTAACAAAGACTTTATGTTTTAAACTTTAAGATAATGTAATCTGTTTCTCTGTATGTCGTTATTAAAACCTTTACAACCCAGTATCTGCAGCCCTTACGTGAGAAAAATCTTCCCCATAAAGGAAGTTCTCAGTTTGCAGGGGCGCGACTCGGGCTTACAAGCGCTGACCAAAAAAAACCCCAACCCCACAACCCCACGCCTCGCATACTTCTCACGAGCTGCAGTCTGGCTGTGCAAAGGAAACAAAATAAAAGAGAAAGGAAAGGCTTGCAAGGCTCAGCCCCAGGTAACAGCGGGGGCCGGGCCCGCCCAGACCCTCCAGCGGCGCGGCCCTGGGGCGGACACATCGCCCAGCGTGTCCTTTCCCCCCGGGACGCCCCTCAGTGTGGCGACCGCGCGTCCCTCCGGGGCCCCTTCAGCGCTGCTATTGCCCCGTGCCGACCCTTCGGGACGCCCCTCCGCTCCTCACCGCCTTGTACCCTCCCGGCTCCCCCAGGCGTCCCCAC